>JACDJE010000100.1:2128660-2139710 GCA_016647715.1 Pavo muticus | reverse complement strand
AAACAAAGTGGAGAGAGAGAGTTAACGGAGCACTTGCCTCTTCGTTGGGATTCCAAAGAAGCAGCCCCACCCCCAGCCCACCCCTCCATGACGTGTAGGGGCAGGTAGCTGGATTAGAGTGTTAACACTTTAACTCCCAATGCACTACATGATGTTATGATGTGGAATACTGAAAAACCAAAATCACAAAACCGTGACAGAATGGAAGCAGGACTGGACAAAGCAAGTCATGTGTTCTGTAGTAGGGATGACTGAGCAAAGTAGAACCTTGAAAGTTGCTGATGGAGTTATGACAGAGATCCATATATTTGTGACTTGTCCTATGCAAGTGCTTAGAGATCAGTTATCAGTGTTTCACATAATACCATAATAAGATTACATGAAAAAAATTGGGTCCCTTGTTCAAAATAAATTGAGATTTTAAAAAATTATGTTTTTCAAAAGTGAAGGTAGGCTGTAGAGCCTACCTATGTATTTTTTAGACAGAAATGAAAACCCATCCAAAGAATTTATCCGTTCTCTTTTTATTATGATTTAAAGGAGACCAGATAAATTCTCGGTATGAATTTTCATCATCTTTATCTAACTACCCACAATTTATCCTCCAAGATCACTGATATTATCACTTTGTTTTTGTCTTGCCTCCTCTTCTGCTTCCAAAAAAGCAAAAGCTAGACTGTCCCTTAATTTAAACTAGCTTAAATCAGGTCTAACACCATTGAACAGATCACAATATCTGCTATAACTCCTGTAGCACTTCTGGTTATGAAGGATGCAGACGTGTAGAAAAAGATTGAGGTCTTTTTTTAGTCAGTACTGGGATTGGTGTGACCAGAAACTCTCAGTACAGCATTGTGTGGCAGCCCAGCAAAACAGTATTTGCATACATCTGCTGGCCAGAGGTCTGAGCTCAGATTGGGCACCATCTTTACTCTGAGGTGTTATAGGCGTTTAAAGCTCCTTTTCTAAAAGTGAGACAGAATCCACTTACCAATGGATCCATCCAGGAGTCTGGTTCATCCACCTGTAGAAGTGTGTATCACTTATAAACTTCTGATCTACATTTCTGTTCAACACTATCAAATGTGTGAAGCTGTGATTTAATTTCAAATCCAGAATTCCTGTATTTCTTAAAGATGAACTGTCCTGCAATATAAACAGAAGGCTGATGCCTCCCTGGAAGGAGAGCTGCAGGAGACATCCATCAAAAACAACTGAGTGTTGCTTACCACAGGTCCCAGTCAATCTCAGAGAGGACCAGGTTATGCCAGGGTATGTGGTGAGTTTCCATCTATAAATCTCCTTGTTGTAACGGACAGATTTGAGTAGCAGTGTCTTCTCTCTTAGACAAATAATATATACTTTACACTGAAGCTGTCTATATTTCAGTAAACCAGGTAGAGTATCTTTGCCTTCAAAACAAAGATGGTAGAAATATTGTGAAAGTTTGATTGGCCCCTCTCTCTCCAAGGCTTCTGCCATGTTAAATGAAAAAGGTGGGTTCAGCTGAAGTCTGTAAGCTTGAGATAAACAGTTGAGAAAATCCCAGCAAAGATGAGACAGGTTGTTATTCTCAAATGAATTAGCAGTTCAGCTGAAAGAGAAGGCTTTCCCCACACTCCTGTGAGGAAAATATTGTTACACTTGTTTTGAAGAGCAAAGAACTTAACTGAAATGATTTCATCATCAAATGCATCTGAAGTAATTTTTTTTTTTATTATTATTATCATGGACTGAATGTCTATTTCTCCAGTGAAAGTGCGATTAGAAAGCTGCCAAATTAGAATGTAGGGCCACCATCTCTGATGATATAAACAGATAAACATAGGTCAAAGTAAATGTTAAAATAGAGACTGCAGTGTTTTTCACTCGTGTTGCATACACTGAATGACAGTATAATACGTAAGGCAATAGGTTCCCAGATTCCTGAGGGAGACAGAAATGTTGCCTGGGAGTTGGATCCACCTGAGAGGGTAAAACAGTACTTGAGAAATTTCACAAGTCATAGACACAGAAAAATCAGAACTTCTGTTGGAAGGTTACATTCATTCACATTTGAGTTCTGTTTGGTTGCTCTGGAGATATACTATGACCCACTTCCATGAATGTGCTATCTTAAGACTCCTTCAAAAATGATAGCATATCCCAAATTGAATAAATATTTCTAGTTAAATAGATATGAGTGAGTTATCCACATAGGTAGATTTTCTCTATGTACATCTAAGGCAAAGTTCCTGTCCAAAGCATTGATAAGAGACAAGCACTGAAAGAACAGCAGTAATAGCGCTTCACTGTCCCCAGGTAATTTTCCATACAAATTTCTTGCATTTCCCCAGAACTATATTTTTCTACTGAGAATATGTTTTGTTGTGGAGGTTTTCCACACAGGGAATTATCTTGTTGTGTTTCCTAAGTACCTAGTGCCTTTGTACAATTCAAATAAAAGAAAACCCAATTCCAGATCCCTTCAAGACTCCTGCATCATCCAAGTGCTGTTGCATCAGAGTGTATTCAGAATCAGTTATGACATTTAGGTGGAAAGGACTATGGTCAGCAAGGCCAAAGAGAATTCAGTTACTGATACAGCTGCATTAAAGGTCCACATGTAAATTACTCAAGTGGACTCTAACAATTCTGAAAACTAATGAGAATACTCTTAAATAGGAAAATCATATTATTTTAACATTTTAATCATAAAAATAATGTTAAAGAAGCTCTTAACCATTGATAAAATTCTGAGTCCTCAGTTAACTTTAACACTGTTGAATTTAATGATATATTTGTAAAGTCAAAGTAAAGTTAAACAGATCAGTTTTTTGTCGTGTCTTTCATCTTAAAGCCACAGCACTTTGAATGACAAAGTAGAAGCACACATTCCTGCAGTGGCGAGAGTGATCCTTAGCAGTCAAGAACTCACCTTGGCACTGACAACAGGGCTTATTAGTCTATTGGACAGTGAAAGATCAGCTTTTCTTTTTCATTGAAATTCTCCATTCATGCTGAACTCCCTGACAGCACAAAACAAACATGCACTGTTTCTAGAAACTGAGAAGATAAACTTACTCTTCTTTAATAAGGACAAATGGGTTTCAAGAGATGCGAAAGAATTTACTTCTGGAAATAAGTAACTGAAGTTTGATAACCTTGTGACTTAGAAATTGTTCTTAGCTTCAAGGCTGAAGTTGAGATGGGTTCTAGATATGGAAATATCCTTCCAAGATTTCTCACAACACATAAACCTCCACCTGAAAGCATGGGCACAGCACACACAGTGTAGGTACTGGCTTTTACTGCATGGTCATTATCTCTGAAATTCAGACTTTCAATGAAGCTTTTATGTACAGGATTATGAGTCCCATTTTGGCAAACAAGTTCAGACATCTGAACCAAAATATTATCAGAATTTAGCTCCAGGACCCAGGCTTGTCTTTAATTAGAAAAAAAGAAGTGTGTTCCAATAAGCAGAGGTGAACTGTAACAAAGCCACGATCAATGTCTTCAGGGTCTAAACTTGCTTTTATTGAAGTTAATGGCAAAATTCCCACTAAATTAACTGGAAGCAGGACCAAGGCCACAGCTTAGATAAGAAACAAAATGGAAAAACCTTATATGTTCCAGTGAGAGTACAGCACCCAAATGGAACGTTTCCAACGTTGCATTTGTGAACAGTTTGCTATTTTCTTCTCTTGGTACATACAACCATGAACATCAAACTGGAAGTAACAAAGAATCAGTAAGACTTCAGAGGAATACTGTTGACTTGTCAGCTTATTCACATAAATACTATATCCCTTCCACATCAGAGTTTGCCCTAACGCTGTGCCTTTGCTGCTTTGTGTAACCTGTTGCAAGAGCAATATTCTCAGTCTGTCTGGGGTTCTGACGTATATGTACACAAGTAGTTTTAGCTGGATCATGTCCAAAAGCAAGGGAATCCCTTCCTTTTACATTGCTTAGAATCATAACTTAAGAATATTTGTATTTTCTATTTTTTAGTGTAAAGCTAGGCTGATATTCTCTTCTGGTTTCTAATTATATACTGATTAAGGCAGAAATGTTTATCTGCAAATTAATTCACTAATTAAAACATTTTGAATTGCTTTTGATATCAATATCAGTTTCACATGTATGTCACAGATTCCTGCCCTCTCTGTAAGAAGTGAGTTGAACATAAGTCAGGTCTGGAAATTCATTAATGGGTTTACAAATCTGAGACAAATTCACTACCTCTGCCCTTTCTAAAATGGTAATGTGCCAATCTTGGATGAGATCCAAAACACATGTAAATCAGCGGAAAAATGACTATTGACTTCCAATGTAATTTTAGATCCTGCCCATGGAAAATATGAGAGATTGGGTCCAGTGATCTGCCTCACAGCATTAATGAAGAAAGACAAAACCAATATTTATTGTTACATAATGCATCACTATAGCCAAAGTTGCTGCACACATTGCTTTATGTAAAACTTGCTCAGCTTTAGCACGTTCTTTTGGACCCATGGAAATCTAGAGAATTAGGATGGTTTTTCAATATGGATGCATTTAAGCACATATATATCCCTGAACGGTGATGTTCAGAACCAGTGTTTAGCAGAAACACATTTCTCATCTCTTGCTGCTTTTGCTGGTCTTGAACCTTTTAAACTTCATGCTTCAGGGTAAAGCCTGTCTTGACCAATTAGAAATCAAGCTGGCCTTTAGACAAAAGAAGCAAACAAGACTGCTTCACACCTTCTTACTTATCCTATCCACCGGCCACTGTCACAGGTGCAGAAATGGACCAGGTGCACCTAAGGCCTGAACCAGCTTGACAGTTCCTACGGTCTCTGCTTAAAAATTCATTTTTTGCTCTATTATGATGTAAACTGCATCTGTTTATTGATGATATTTTCAAACCAGCAACTGCTACTACTACTGAAATCAAACATCTTATTTCCAACGGCATTCTGGGGCTGGAAAAAAAAAATGTAAAGGAATGAATTTGACTCTCCTCCTGGCTATGTGGAAAGAAGAACTGGGTGATGCTTTGCACCATCTCAAAAAAGAAGTGGTAAAAGTCTTCTGCCTGAAGTGCATATTGTTAACACCAGTTGGTTCCCTTTGGCAGAATTAGATAAGATGCAGCTGTGTCTGTCCCAGACGCATAGTTTCCTTTTGACATTAACTGCATGGGCAGCCGGTATAGTGAGTGTACTGGGCTGGAAGGTGGATGCAATGAAAACATGAGGAGAGAAGGATAAACATAAACAGTATTCAGTGGCAAACCATTACAATTGCGCTACACACTCCATAGCACAGGACATCTTGTGAAGCGGTCAGAGAGTTGCCTATTGTATTCTTCAGCTCACAAGGATCTTCACTGTACGAGGAAATGCTGGTCTTCACTCTGTTTTCTCTTTCATCCCTGTTGAGCTTTAAGAATAGTCTTATTTTTTCTCTCTTAAAAAAAAAAGTTTACATGCTGCAGAAGAGAAAGTGTGGGCCTTTGTTATTAATGTTGTAGAAATACAAATATGTCCACCTAAGAAAGGAGTCTTCATTAACTCCCACAGCCCAGAAAATTAAGGCACGGCTCATCAGGATCTGCACTTGCTGTTGGCTAAATTGCAAGGGACTAGTTGAGTTGCTGAGGTTCATAATGCTGATAGAGCGGTTTCCACGTGAATGAAGGATAAACAGCGATTAATTTCAGCCAATAAATAATGGTTTGAGGCCCACATTGAAAGAGGAACAATTACTTTTCCATTTTTCCTGCCAAATGAGCTGATAAGAGAAAACAGGGGAGTTGGCCACGTAAATCAGTCTTAATTTTATCTTCCCCATTAAAAAGCAACCATTAAGACCATCTTCGGCTCATTTCATCCTCTTCTTGTTTCACTTTTTCAATTTGCACAAAAGGGGGGAGTTTGCTCGTCATAAAATTTCACTTTGGCCATCCTATCATTTGCATCTGAGCCAATAAATAGCAATTAGCATAAACATTTAAATCAGGAACTGGAACAAATTCTTGTTCCCCCAGCAAGCTGTTAAATTACAGTATTTCACTATATATAAGAAGCGTTAGAAACAAGATCTGCTGGGCACAATTATCCCTTTCAAACAAGACATGCTTGAAATAAAAAAAAAAAAAAAGAAAGATCACTTGCTGGGCAAACTTCTTGCTCACAGCCAATGAGCTTAATCAGTGCAGGGAGAAGCTGAACCATTAATGATGTTCAACAAAGCCCCATTTCAAGCTTTCTGGCTAAAGGGATTTATTTGATCTTTATCCAAAATATATTCCTTGGGAATTAATTTAATTTGGACTGATGTTAAATCATCAAACTTAATTTTTCTTGTACATTATTCTCAGTTTTCTAAAATGTGCATATCTTTATGTACTGGTTAGCCTGAGCTTTACAAGTCTTTCTTTTCTTGCAGCATGTTAATTATGTCAACAAATGTTCAGCGAAGCATGACTCTATCTTCCTTATGATGAGGTAAATCAGGAAAAACTGTAAACGTCAAAGTAACTCGAGTGGGTGCATAGCACTTGAAACAAGGTAAGAAGGGGACTCAAGTGGACTCTGTTTAGATTCATTCTTTTTGACTTACAAGAATATTTTTTACCTCGTATGCAGCATTTTCCATCCTCACAGATTACAACAAAAAGTAAGAGATGCTTCCACTCTGCAGCTGAGGAACCTGAAGCACAGACAGATTAAATGACTTGCTGAAGGTCATGTAGCAGGTATGAAATGCAGCCACAGTTGGTATTTGGGTCTCAAATATACACCTAGATTTAGGTCTAGCTCTTTCTAATGTATGTGCTAAGAAAATTGAAGACAGATATGAATCAATTCTCCCCTAAGGTTGTGTAGGCTCCTTTTGAATGTGACGGATGCTCATTAATTTCTAAAGGGATTTGGAAGATGTATGACTTTTTACACACTGACCAGTGCATGTACCTCAGAGCATTTCAGTTTAATTCTCAAATACACTAATTTTAGTGAGTATAAGTTCCTGTCAGGCTTCTTCTAATGCTGCCTAGGGGTAGATGCTGAATCTCCACTAGTGGAGATTTTCTGTCCTTTGTCTTTACTCAAAATTCTTCATTTTTAAGGAGAAACTACATCTAAACATTTGTGGTAGAGCTCTTATTCCAATGTAGTATAAGGTAACCTTTTCTCTTGCGAAGTTTTTCAAAACAAGTATTTACAAAATGTATATTTCTTGTTGATGTATATATTTATACATATGGCTAATTTCCGAGCCCCTGTATAGAGGCAGGGAAAAGCTTTCAGGTCTTTGCTCGTGATTTACTCCATAAAATGCCAGTCCTTGATTTTGGATTTATTCTGTATCTAGACTTGCTTTGAGATAACAGACAGGATTTGATTTTTTACCTTCAGTTAAATTTTGATTGAAAGTCTCTGTGAGGACCACCTTATTTTGAATTGTTTGTATTGTCTTGTCTGAGGTTTATACTTAAGTAGGCTGAATTCTTTCTGGGTACATTTTTTTGGTAACTTGCACGTTAGTACCACAATACTAACATGGAGAATGTTTTGGTTTTTCAATAGCATGTTCCACTCAAGGATCAGAGAGGTGAATAAGTATTATTACTCCCACTTTAGAAATGTGAAAACCAGAGGCTGATTTATAGTCAGAAGTGCATTATTTGAACTGACAGTGTTAATTAAACCAGATAAGTAAAACTGATACAAAAAAATCTCCTCAGAATCTTATTAGGTTTTTGAAGAGTTACCATATCATAAAAGTCACTTGAAAAATAACGTACTAACATCTGCATATGGCATTATAGCAGTTTGAATAAATTATTTTTTAAATAGAGATTACACCATTTCAGGCTGTGAACAGAATTTGAAAATCATGATAGGTTCAGTGATCTGATGTAATGCCATATAGTAGCAGATTTGCATCCAAGGCCTGAAACCACGGGGTTTGTTAACGTGATTACTTTCTACCTTATGGAGCAGTTTATGAGTAGGTCCATGGTATTACACTGTTTGTAAAATTTGTATGTTCAGTTTTGTAAAATGTATAGGTTAATATTTGTGAAGTAGCAATTCTGGGTGTTGTTTGAGCTGTCCTTCAGAATACCTTTCAGAGACGTTTCAGCTTGTCCACCTGAAGATGTTCTTTCATTGCATGCGTATACTGAGGCATCCCAGCTTTTCATCCTCACAAGTGAGAAGAAGCCTATCTGTACCAAGTCCTGATGACAACAGAAGTTAAAATTATGCCAATGTTCTGAATACAGTTATATAAGTTTCATAATTGTGATGGATAATTTGCTTGGCTGGTTCTTGAAGAAATTCTAGAAGCATTCTTTTCCTGGTGAAGCTGAATACAATAAAGTGTGAATATGATAAAAAATGTGGAAGTCTTACATCATTTGCTTGAAGAGAAGCAAATTAAAAAAGGAGAAGATAACTGAAGGACTTTTGTACTTGGAATTGTGTCCCTCAAAAAGAAAATGAACAACAAGTACATAAATAATGAAGAAATAAGATATGAGCATGTTCAATATTTAAAACTGAATCAGTTATGTAATAACTGTAATAATTACAATACCATGATTTTACATGCCAGCAACCCAGAAACACCGCAGTCAGAAACGTAAGCAGTACTGGGACTCAAGGGGCAGTGTGAGACATTTGAAATGTATTGTTCGGAAATAGGATTTAGGAATGTGAAACTGTAAGAGCAAGTCATATATTCTTACAGCATATAGCAAAAAATGCAATGGATATATTTTTTGAGAATAAATAATTCTGCCAGCACTGTGAATCAATTCGAACAGAAGAAATGTCATACAGTTTTATGAAACTGTTAATATTCTTCTTAAGCTTTTGAGAAATACAGATTGGGAAGTTAAAGTCAGAGATTCAGTATCAGATTCATGGTTTTCTGAATTATGAGTCAACCATGAATAGTCATGAAATTGACATTTTATTTAAGATCTGTAATTTGTTTTTATTATGTTAATTGATTTATAATTCCATAATGCTGAGACTAGTAATTTGATGAAACAGCTTAAGACTTAGTCTGTGTTGAATAGCAGTAGCTTTCTTGCAATATTAAGTAAATAATTAAAAAAAAATTCAGAAGTGAAATAAACCTTTCCACGAGATATGCATTGACAGAGATATATTAATCCATTGTTTCTGTGCACATTTAATAATCTTTCACATGCAAATTAAATGTAAATTAGATATAAAATGGTAAAATATCAGAAGAGTAATATCTCACTAATTCCAAGAAGCTGTCCTTTATTTTATTTGAATTAGGTTTGTAGTGCAAATAAATCACATATTTTTGTCACAAATTGGGGAAAATTAAAATGGCAATTCTCTACAAATTTCTCCCAGCCTGAGATGTTACTTAGGAGAGCGAAGAATTTGGCCAATTAAATATAAATTTGACTTAGCAGGTTTTAACAGTTTTCTCAGAATCTATCCTAGTGCACAGCAATTCATTTCATTGACAGATGAATAATAAATATCACAATTTAGGGAACATTCAAACTGTAACAACCAGATATAAAAGCTTTGGTAATTAATTGCACGCTTCAAA
Organism: Pavo muticus; assembly: GCA_016647715.1. Taxonomy (NCBI): domain Eukaryota; kingdom Metazoa; phylum Chordata; class Aves; order Galliformes; family Phasianidae; genus Pavo; species Pavo muticus. The sequence goes on along the minus strand of JACDJE010000100.1, from coordinate 2,130,131 downwards.
ACAAAGAGATGAGAAACAAAACCATTAATCACATTTAGAAAATTTCTAAAAAAAATCACCAAAACCAGAAAGTAATCAACCAAAAAAACTCCACCTACCAAAAGAAAAAAAAAAAAGAAAGAAAAAAAAGCACAAAAATCCTCTTAATTCCCGTTATTTGTCTCTACTGCATATTGTTTGCTTTGGTTGAAATGAAAATGGTCATCATCAGTCCGGACTGTGCATTACACTGCCATGCTGGGGTGGAGATTCGCTGTAGTACCTAGGCAGCTGTCTTTTCTCCTGCTGTCTCTCTGGATCATAAGGAAGCAGACTGTAGTGTTCTGGTAGACAAAATAGGATGAAAGGAGTATTTCATAGGGAGGTTTAGTTTTTTATTAATTTGGGAACTGAAGTAGGCTGTTGCTCATTGTGGCATCTATGTGTGAGCAACAGCTTTTTGATGAGAAGTAAATGCTCGTGAAAAGACAGACTGATTACCAGAGCCTTGTTCCAGCATGGCAGTTGGACAAAATACTTCTTTTATCTAAGATGAAACACTATGATTTATATTTTTAAATTTTTTTTTCTTGAGTATATTTCTAAATGAAATATCTGTTTCAGAAGAGAGGGATCATATCTGTTTTCTCAAAGATGAAAATGAAATGTTACAATTTTTCTTTATTGTTTTACTTTTTGTTTATTTTCTCAGACACAATAATTTGGTGGATTTTAAAGAAATTTGACAGGCTTTTGAAAATGCTTAAGTGTTTTAAGATTGAACTGCATAGTTATATGCAGTTATGAGAATAATAAATTATTTGTATTATTATTATTAATTGGTATGTCTGCATAGGAAATAATGTGGCACAAAGGAAAAACAAAGATTGGTATTCACATAATCATATATATATATTTTATATCTACTTTTTAAAGAGATTGGGAAAAATTGGCATTTCTTACATCAATGTGGAAAACTAAGCAGAGATTTATAAATCTCACTATTAAGAACAAATTCTCTTGGAAAACGAAGATGGTACCTCATTTAGACTGTTGAAAATGACAGGTAAAATGCATTTATGCCAGCATAAATAGAACCTGACTTTTCTCTTGCTCTTTGCCATAGCTACCTGATAACATAGCACTTTATGGCAGGATATTGTTACACACTGCATCTGTTTGTGGAGTTTTACTTATCAAAGTATAGTCTACATTCAAGAATTGTATGTATTGCTTTGCATTACGCTTTTATTCAGCTCTTGCTCTATTCCATATAAAAGCAGTAACAGAAAAGAAATAAATAATAAAAAATAACCACAACCACCAACAAAACAAACAAACAAACAAACAAACAAAAAAAAAACCCAAACCACCATTACTTTGACGGAGAAATGGAAAACTTTGGCCTATCAACTTATTGCTTGTTGATGAAGTCAAAAGTAGCTTTTACTGCAGCATGAAAACAAACTCAGAATTGTCCCAGTGCTAGAAA
>JACDJE010000100.1:2118660-2123660 GCA_016647715.1 Pavo muticus | reverse complement strand
AAATATGCTCTGATGGCCTAAGTTATGACTCTGTCTGTGGTTTGAGGTGGTTTGAAATTGTACCCTGTCCATGGCCAAGTGTCTCTTCAATCCTGCTTTGTGCTGTCACAGCAGGAACAGAGGCTGAATGCACAAGGTTTGAGTGATTTTGCTGCTGACAGCAATCTCAGCAATATCAGGCCAGCTTCCTTCCACCTCACAGGTGTGTTCACAAGTACCATTCTTTGTCCCCAGGAGTGGCAAAGTTTTCCAGTTACTTTATGATTTTATACACTTGCAAATAAGTTGTGACATCCATGCCCCACCTAGACGCTATAACCTTTCTCTACCATCGTAGATGATGTAGAATTGCAATCTAATAAAAATTAATTTGGGGTGGACAAAATTCAAATGTGATGTCCTGAAAAAAGGGGGGGAATCAAAAGGATTCAAAGTGCCACTGCAAATGAGTACAGGCTTGAGTCTGATTTCATGCAGCATATAACGAAATAGAAGAAACTCGTACAAAGCAGAGGATACACTGTTGAACTCTTAACTATCATAATCATGAAGACTAAAATCAGCTGTTTGCAGGATTATATTTTGTAAAAAATACAAACCAAGACATAATTCCAGCATTAAAAGAGAGAGAGAGATCAAATACTCTCACATCTAAAACAGAGACAGTAAGTAAAAAAAAAAAAAGATGCTGTAGTTTGGAGTAGGCTATATGCGTCTTAGTTTTTTTATTAAAAATGTATCATAAAAATGGAAGGAGTTAAGCTAAGGGCATCCAGAATGATACAAGGACTCGAGGGTCTTACATATTCAGAAAGGTTAAAGAAAGTAGGTCTGTACTGTTTGGAAAAGAGGATCTTATGAGGGACTTCAGTGAGATACATGAAACTCTAAAGGGACCACAGCAGAGAGATGCGGCAATGCTATTTGAGCTAGTGTCAAATGCAAGCTCAAGGGGACACAGAATTATGCCAGAGAAAAGCCTAACATTGAAACTCTTCAGGTGAAGATAATTCATTAGGAGCAAAATACTGAAGACTGAATTGACTGAAAATAGTTTAAACACAAAACAATACAAACAAACAAGCAAAAACCTTCGGAAAATGACATTAAATGAAAAAAAATTTTCTGTGAGTGGGAAAACTCAAATCAGAGTTTGATTCATGGTTTTTTTTGTTTGTTTGTTTGTTTGCTTAAGAAAGTGTGACCCAGAATTAAGGCTTTTTCCCTCTCAGTGTAATGAGCACTTAGCAGTGGACAGTAGAGGGAGAGCCCTTTGAACTTGGGTTCTCAACACCTCTACCATTCACATTTCATTCACATGGTCTAAGTAATCAAGACAAAACACAGTAACCTGGTAAAACATTCATCTGGCATAATTAATTGTAATATCAATCCCTATCTGGCCCATCAGGTTCTCCCCTGCTTTAAGCAGTCACTCCATTGCTTAGCTGCATGCTACCCTGCAACCTGTCCACCAGCCATGGGATGTGCATTGTAGTATTTGTGCCCCCTAGCAAATGAATTAAGATCCTGGTGCTGTGAGCAATTGTCACATCAGTCCAACAGGAACATTAAGAGCTGAAAGAAGAGGAAAGGCACAGAACAAACACCAAACCCCCAAAACTTTGGGGCAAAAACAGTGCTAGAATGACCCAAGGGATGAGGGCACCATCAGTACCCGAAGGGCAAAAATCCTTGCTGTAATCCATTTGCCTGTCCCAAATGTGCCCTAACTCCAAGAAAATTATTTCATTTGGGAGCTAGAAACTTGTACCTTCACATTTATAACTGTTGAGAAAATATAACAGTTATCTGACAAAGGTAAATCTATCACATCATCAGCAACATACTTCCAACAAAAAGCCAATATCTCAAGATGGAGTGCCAGAAGATATTTTACACCCAATTAGGCAGGGAAGCCTCCCTGAATGGGTTAAAATTTGCCACCAATCCCAAGTAAGAGATTTTCTTAACTCCCCAAGGGTTCAGACTGCACTGGGAGGGAAAAAAAAGCACTTTTGCAATGAATAGGAGAAGGGAAAATATGTCCCAAACTGGTTTGCCTGCAACAAGGTACAGATTCCTCTGTTGTCTATAGGCACAGCTGAGCTCCCCAGCTTATGCTTTGACCACACCCGAAATAAAAACTAAAGGATATTTTGGGGACTAGGAAAACACAACAGCTCACATAATGTCCCAGGCAGTATATTCATTACAGGCTCATCAGAGTGGATGCCTGCAATAGGAAGATTAAATACCCATTTACCAGCATCAGAGGAGAGTTTGGTTTTATAATGTATTGTCCCCTATTCCCCGTGAGGCTGCTTTGTTTGATAAAATGCTGAGTGTGGTGTAAAAATATCCCTCTCTCTGTAATTTGCACTCCTCTCCATTTAAAGCTATTCTTGCTGCAAACGAGAATTGAAAGCTGCTAAAATTAAGTGGCGTCAGTTCTCAATGACACTTTAATGATAGAGCGCTCAGCAAATGAGATGAGAATGAATTCCAGCTCCTCTGCTAAAGATAGTAACCAGTGCTAAACAGCACAGTACTCCAACTGGGCTGCATTTCACCTGCTTCATTCACATTTAGTAGAACTGAAACAGGGAAACTATCATTAAAATTATCACAAAACGAAAAAAAATCTAATTTCTAATGGAGATGGCAGGAAACAATCAAGGCTCTTGAGGTCTGAGGCAGCCCTTTGTTGTCACCTCTGTAGAGCCATAAGCTGCCACCTGTGGACCACAGGGCTCATGTAGGGCTTTTGCAATGTGTTCTATGCTGAGGAACAGCCACTTTCAGTGGGCTCGGTAGAGATCTGTTTAACCAACACACATATGGGAAAAATGGCAATGAGACAACCCTGCTGGGTTTTGGACAAGATGAAACCAGCATCTCTGGAAAAATCTTCAAGGAAAAAAATGCACACACTTTCTTTCTCCCGCTGTTATTTTAATTGGCCCTTCAAGGAAGTCCACAGAATCCTTCACAGGGCTGATACTTTTGTCATGAGTACTGCAGACTGACATCAGTAAAGCATGTCAGCCAAGTGCTCATATTGTGTTGCAAAGGTGTTTTACAACAGGACAACTCTTCTCTTTAAAAAAACTAATTTTCCCCATGCTTTTGAGCATGGCATGGGGGAAGGAGGTTCATTTCTGGTTCAGAGGGGAAAGGAGAGCACACAACTCTGTGCACAGAGGTCCTGGTGCTGCATAGTGCCTGGGCAGAGCCATCATTGCCTTTTTCTCTGCCCCACATAGCACAAGCTCATGGCCTGCATTTACATTACATTGCTTTCTACGAAGTATCATTAAAAAATAAAACACATTTTTCCAGTCTTTCATAAAAACTGAGTTATTTTGTTATAATGCTGTGCCATTTTGTTGGATAACCAATCTGTCAAACTTGTAAATAGAATGTAAACATTAAGTCATGTGAAGTATCCAAAGCAGTCACTATGGAGAGGGAAGATTTTTGGGTAGTGCTGCATGGAGTCTGTAGTTGGACTCCATGATTCTTATGGGTTCCTTCCAACTCAGGATATTTGATGCTTCTACGATTCTGTATTGTCTATGAAGTATTTAGTACTATAGGAAATTTTCTGTGGATTTATAAAAAATTAGGAAAGCCTTCTTGTAATCAAGTACATCACAGTTCCAGAATTCACTGCACGAACATGCGGAGTATTCTAAATTATTGAAATGGAGGTGGGCTTATTTACAGTGACTGACAATAAAATCTTTACACCTTGCAGTAATATTGGGTTTTCTTTACAAATACAATACATTTGATGGACAAGTGTTCCTGAAAGTACTTTATAAATTCTAAAAATAAGTTGCAGCACCATTTCCCCCTCTTACACTGATTAAACTAGACTGTATTTGTGCTCTGAATCTTTACCTATAAGTACTTCCTTCACTATCTTTCAATAAGTACTGTACTGAAAAGAATTTCATATTTCTAAAATCCATATGGAAAAAAAATGTAATAGAACATATCCAAAAATCTGTAAATATCCAGGAGTTGTAAACCAGGTGGCCTAATGGGCTGAGTGTAGGTGAAAGGCTTCATAGGTAAATGAAAACTGTATTCCCCACATATGATCTTCATTGTGCAAATTTTACAAAATGTGCAAATACCATTTTGAAAGCAACTGACAAGAGCTTCTTAAAATGAGCTATCTTGTCATTGTGAACTTAGTGACACGACCTGCAAATTCTCTAAAATTGTACAAATGTTCTTTTTACACACTATATTTGTGTGTCTTTTGTAATGCATATCACTCAAAACATCCATATTCCTTCTGAAAAGATTGTACGGCTTTGTTAATTTCAGACTTTGTTCTGGCACAGACAATTCACATTCCTCCCTGCTCACATTTCTGTAAGTTACTCTAACAGAATTATGGTAGGGTAAAATAAAGCTGCCAAAAGGCCCTGCTACATCTGCTATTAATTTAACATGAAAGATTAAATATAATAGTACCCGAAAAATTAAGATTGTGCATCCATTTCTGCTCTTCAGGTTTCAGAAGGACTTATGAAGTGTGGGACAACAGCAGATCAGCAAGCTACCCCAGCTAAGCTTATACTGAATTTTATGAAGATAAGCAGCGCATGTTGCACATGACAGAGAGATTTTGCACCTGCTCTTTGGATAGCCAAGACTGGAGGCAAAAAGAGATCAAATATATATTGACACCAGCAAGCAAATCAGTTGGATTTGTTTCAGCACTCTGTCCTCTCCACTGCATCCAAGTGCTGCCACTCGCTCATTGAGGGAGGCTGGGAGAACCCAACTGCCACCAAAAACAGTGAAAAATAACGTCGGTGGTCTCCTTCTTCCCTGATGGGAGCTGTGCAAAGCAGATGCTGGAGAAAGGGAATATTTCTCAGAAAGAAAGAAAGAAAGAAAGAAAGAAAGAAAGAAAGAAAGAAAGAAAGAAAGAAAGAAAGAAAGAAAGAAAGAAAGAAAGAAAGAAAGAAAGAAAGAAA
>JACDJE010000100.1:2084702-2118535 GCA_016647715.1 Pavo muticus | reverse complement strand
GAAGGAAGGAAGGAAGGAAGGAAGGAAGGAAGGAAGGAAGGAAGGAAGGAAGGAAGGAAGGAAGGAAGGAAGGAAGGAAGGAAGGAAGGAAGGAAAGAGATAAAGGAAAAGGAAGAAAGAATAACCCTATCCCTATCAAACCAGAGCTTTGGGAACAGGGAGACAAAATAAATATTGAGTGAGAAGGAAAAATCCACTATTGCATCAAATACTTGCCTCAGGTCCTACAACAGCAAAAATGAGGTGACGTGCAGCCTTACATGAGTGGACAACATGTCATCTGCACAGAGGGTCTCTTCATCGTCACACATGTCCCCTAACTGGCAGTTTACCCCCTCAGACACAATGTTAAGAGACACAGGAAGAATGTTCTCTTTTTGAAAAGTGTCACATAAAGTAGCTTACCAGGCTGGTTGGCAGAAAATCATATTTTCTGATATTTGATGTCACATTTTATTAGATTTAGGATACTATTATCCTACTTACTTAGGGGTTTAAAAGTATCCTTTTTATAGCTAATGCCACAGGTAGAATGTTAAACTACAGACATTTTGCAGTAAAGGACTAGACTGCTCCTTATACACATCTGGTATTTTTTGCCCCAAACAATGCAATAGTTCAGTATCTTTTATCCATTTTTGTTTTGATCTTTACACATTTGTCCTCATTTCATCCATTAGCCTATGAGTGAATCTTGTTATAGAGCCTACAGAATTCTGGGACTGTAATTTGTAACACCTTTAATATATTTTAATGGAAAATGATTTCTAATATCTACAAATGGTTTCATCAGGACTTCAGAGCTCTGAGGCAGTAGTGCTTTCAGTTTAAATATAATGGCATTTCCTTTAGTGTTCAGTTCTTTCCACATGCTAGTAAATAAATTCACTGTATGCAATTTGTAATGCTTGAGATTAATTATATCAGGTCTGAGTTATCCTTTACATTTATGTAGAAAGTCTTATCTTGATTTCAGTTACTACTGGATCTTCAAATAAAACATTTGTTTGAGTCAATTTTTCTTTAAAGTCTTTAAGCCAATTTTTTTTAGTATTGCCCATTGACTTTTAGCTGATGGCTGTTTCACAATCCTGGTCCTTTAATTTAATAAAGCTTTTTTGAATACAAGTTTAAAAAATCTCATTCCATGGATTTGAAACACTTAGGTCCGAAATTGTACATATGAAATAATAGATTTGAAAAAAAAATCAACACAAATATTGTTAAATAGAAAATATTATTCCCTTCAGAACCCCTCCTTATCAATAGAGAGAAAGAATGCAAATATAACATTTCAGTTTTTCCTGTATTTATCATTCAATGGGTGGTACAACTCCAGTAAGAGAATATCTCGTTTACTTGTGCTAAAAGTGTAAATTTTTCTCAGTTAATTTGTGAATGCAATACAGTATCTATGCTACTAATAATTCTCAGCCATCATTACAAATGTGTTTTCATATGTTTTTAAGCAATATATATTTCTGTATTTTCTAAAAAATGTTCAGGCATCTAAACACAGGTGCAGTCAGGGATTCTCTTTCTGTTTTTGTTTGGTTTTTTGTTTGTTTGTTTTGTTTTGATTGGTTTTGTCTGATTTTCTTTTTTCTTTTTTTTTTTTTTTATTCCTAGGCTTTTAAGTTTTTCTACCTTTACTGAGTCACATCCACATTTTGTAAATTATTTTTTCAAATTATTCTATCATCTTCTATATTTAACAAAGTAACTAGCTTCATGTTCAGGGTGGCAACTCATTCCTTATTGTACATTTTAGTGGGCATAATTGTCTTGAAATATGAATTAATTTGTCAGTGGCCTGGATGCCCTGGATTGTTTGCAGAAGATGAATGTAACCTTCAGCTGTGCTCTACAGAGATTTTCAGAGTTTTTCACTGTGATTTTAGATTGAACGTTTACCAATATTTGCAAGAATGCCATTGAGCACTAGGCCGTATTTGTTTGTCTCCTGAACTCATTCAATTAGGAAAATAATCCATTATGGAAAATCTTGATTAAAAGTTGGCTTATTCTCCCATTTGATTAAAATTCAGCATTACACTGAATCAATTGCTCAGTACTTCTGCGAAACCTGTATCAACTGCAGACAGAAGACTAATTGCTCTGTTGCTCTTACAACTTGCTCACCTTTTTGTCCCCTGATTATAAAGTCTGCTGGAGAACAATAGTGTGCTCTTCTGTTGTGGTTTCATCTGGTCTCTGACCCTGTTCTGAGGCCAGCTGAGTTTTACCAGTGATGACAGCCCAAGGGGACTTAGGGATGGTGAGAATGTTGCTGGTTGGAGGCTTTACCTCCACAGATGTCGCCCGGAGTGCAGACTGCAGCATCAAATTTTCCTGCCATAAACTTCTGAGTTCTGCATAAGATCTTCGTGATTTAGACCTTCATATCTTTCCAAAATGACATCAGCAAACACTACTCATCTAGCTTATCAATAAAATACTTTTATAACTACACATCCCTAGTTAAACTTGCAACCTAAAAAACCTCACAACAAAGCAATTGAGGTCTGGCTACCTGGGAGCCATCTGACGGGAAGAGACAGGTCCTTTATCCCAAAGTTTAGCCTTAGAATGCTCTGTATCCTTCTTGCCTGCATTTAGTTCTCAAAAAGCTAATCTTGTGCAACCTTTTAAACTGATGAACAATTTGACTTCAGCCAAATCAGTGGTAAAACTCTCATAGATTTTAATTGAGTCTATAACTTCAAATGCAGGAAAATAAACAAGACAAAAAAATCAGTAATGAAATACCAGTGGGTTTTCTTTTCAGCATCTTTTAACTCCCAGTTTATGTTTCCTTTGGCAAACACAATAGCTTGCAGCAATTATAAGACTTGACTCAGGAAGATTCTCAGACATAAACTAGAGCGTTGCCATTGGTCTCAATCAAAACTGCATGGAGAAGCTTTTCTAACTTAATCTTCAAGTGTGACTAATCCTTTTTGCTATTTCCATAAACAACATTTCTACCATTTTCCCCTAGTTTTCACAGCGTGGTTTTACTAAATAACTGTAATATTGAACCAACTAACTTTCAATACTGAAACTGCAGCACTAGGATCGGCATATGTATTTTTAAATTCTATTATATCTCAATTGCTCATTTGTCTTCTGTGTGGTTTTTGCTGTTGGTTTAGTTTTTTGGGTTTTTTTCTTTCCTTTTTTCTTTTTTCTTTTTTTTTTCCCCTGAGGTTGAGACATTATAAATTGAGAATTTTGCCTAGTGGAACCATTTAAATTAAGAGCCCATAAACCATTGACAAGCCTATACTTTCATCATATTAGCAGCATACCATGTTAGCTATTGGAACTGTTTTTTATCTTATTTGATGAAGGAATGAAAGACAAATTGACATAAACACAGAAAAAGATCTTCAGCTTCTTCAAAGTGTTAATGGCTAAAGACATGAGCTAGTGCCTTTGTTAGCAAAAATATCTTCTAAGAGTAACTTTAGAAACAGTACAAAATAATGAAAGAAACAGCAACTTTAGGTAATAGTCACACGCTGAGAATGGATTTATTGAGTTTATTAGTACTACCACTTAGAATTATTAACTGGAAACAAATATTGCTAAGTTTACGGAAACTGTTTTATTACCTCAGACAAAGAGGTGAGAATGAAATTAACTGTACAAATAATTTGTGTATGTGGGGCTGAGCACAGAGGAATTGAGGGTGTTACTAAAATAACTTTGAGGTAGGTATTTTTGATGAAAATAGGGAAGAAGATTTATGGCAAAGTAATTCAATCAAATAGTCTGAAACAGGTCTGAAGTATTTCATCCTAATTTAGTGTTGTAACATCTGTAGTCTTTGTGTAAAGAAAGTGAAGAGCAAAACCAAATCATAGATTGTTGCTGAAGAGAGAAAAAATAAAAAAGAAAAAGAAAAGGAAAAGAAGAAAAAGGGAAATAAAAAGGAAAAATAAAGGAAAAGGAAAAGAAGAAGAGAAAGAAAAGTAGAGAAAATGTCAGATGCAGAAGATCTTATTTTGGAGAGTTACAATGTGTTGATTGATAGGACTTGCATTTTTCAAGCTCTGTCACAGCTGAAGTATAAAGCTGTCAGTGCACATGATAATGATGGATGCTCTAAAACATGCAAATAGCATGAAAAATCATTTCTCACGTAATTTTGGAAGATGAGAAGAGTTGTGAACTGAGGGGAAAGGGGAGGGGAGGTCAAGCTTAACATTCAGCCAAGAGGAATAGGCAGCTGCCTTGCTGCTGTTTTAGTTGTTAATTACTATGCAAGCGAAACAATGAGTTATGTGGGCCTTCTGCAAATTTTCCCATGGAAATTTTATGGTGGCAAGCAGAGGAAGAGAGGCAGATCTTCGGAGTTAACCACAATGGTGTGCTCCCCTGGAACAAATGCATCCAAAAGGACCATGCTCCAGGGGCAGCAGGAAGATACTGTCTCAAGAGTGGGCTCTGTATTTCAGAGGTGACATTTACAGTATACCATCAATATTGGGGGTGTTTCAGTTAATTAGCCATTTTTATGAACACTGAAGTACAGTAAAACCTGATGTAAGTGTTAGGAATGTAAATTAGTACTATCCCCAGGCTGATCTAGTTCAAAGCAGTGAGCTATTACATACCGTCTCCACGCTTATGGTTCTTTTAATTTCCTAGACAGTAAAGTTGCTGATACTGTCAATTCCCAGTTGATTTTCACATCATATCATTGTGCACAGGCATGTGTTTGTGTGGGCATGTGACTGCTGTCATGCATGTATCTGCCCTTTGATGCACTCAGTGCCAACGTTCAGAAGATGCAACAAAGCTGTAGATACAGTCTTTGCATTGCTGGATTTAATTTTTTCACTAAATGTGCAGTTTTCAATAAATTGATATATCTGGTGAAAAAGCAATATAAATTAATGTGGGTTTTTTGTTTGTTTGTTTGTTTGTTTGTTTAAAATACTTACAGAGATAGCATCTAATCTGTAGAAGAATAGAACATTATAATACTAAGCGTTATTTTTATGGCGAGCCTTTCCTGTGCTGTATGGAGTGGTAGAAGCCACTCAGTCCACATCCCTTTCTATTCAAAATTCCTTATTCCTCAGTCCTTATTCCACAATAACTTTTGACTATGCATTAGTCAATGCATTTAGTATGCTTTTCAAAACTGCCTCATTCAGCACAGGTCTACATAATGGATCTTGCCTCTACTGAATCTTTTTGCTTACTTCATTCCACCAAGAATGCTAACCTCATGTGACCCTTCAGGGGTGTTTTCTAGTCTGCCTCCACATTTGCCTTTGAATGCATATATGTTTTTCTTCTGTATTAGGTTCCTGATAGCAACTCCTGATCATTCTAATGCCTCCTAAAGAGAGACTACGGTGTCTTTAAACATATATGCATCCTTCCAATAATCCCACCCTTCCAAAATTTGTCAGTAAGGTTATTAACAAAACAAAATAAAGAACAATAATATTCTAAATCTGTCACTCTATGTCTTACATTTGATCCTCTCTTTATCTGTATGTCAGACTGCAAGCTCTTGAGGGGCAAACGTTGTCTCTATTTCTGCTGTGCATTCTGCTGAACACTCTGTCACACTCCACAAATTACAAATAATGAGCAGTGATGACGGACCTTATTTTCTAATGCCTTCCATCTTATTGCTATTTATCTCCACGAAGAAAACAAGTGTCAATGAGGTGACATTAGCAAACACTGTGGGTCCTCAGCAGCTCAGCATGTTTTAAACTCTCTTTCATAGAAGAGGACAAAAAACTGAGCACTTTAGCAAATTTTATCTAAATATTTTACTAAGTTGCAAATTGAATTTCCAGTTGAGTTCTGAATAAATTTGATTTATACTTCATTCTGTTAAATTTTGGTACCACTTATCAGTCACCAAGCTCTGGTCTTGCTGTTGTGAAAAGCCTTGTACTAAATAGTTTAAGAAAGTGAGATTTCATACGAGTCTTTTTCAGACTTTGTTCAGACTATGTTTTTGGTCAGATTTCATCTTTGTTTCAGGCCTGAAACAACAGCTGACCTTCATGTCCAGATACTAGTAATGCCACATATTTGTTATTCTGCAGGGCAATGTTCTTTGGATATATTCAAGTCCGCATTTAAAAGTAAATGAAACTCACTTTTGCCATTGCTGAATTTATGCCTTTCAGCCTTACATTGCCAGTTTACTTTTATTGTGAAGATTGAAAGCATCCAGAGATGGAAGTAGTTAAACTGAAATTTAAGAGACATTGTTCAAATCAGTGTATATCTAAGAAAATCAGTGTATATCTAAGAAAATCATGATCTTCAGATCAGTTCAAATTGTATCTTCATATACAGAATGGATTAGGAAGTCTTTTCGCCTTACTACAATAAAAAAACTTGTAACAGAATTAGTTAGGTATTCTTGAAAACCTGAAATGAGGCAAGCAGATTTTCCAGAACAGAGATGAGAAGCACTATGATCAAGTAGAAAAAATCACATTCATCTAATGTGGCCTACAGCCAGCTTTTCCCAATAATTGCAGGTGACAGGCCAGATCTGATCCAATGTGCATTTTAATTGGTGGCAAACTTAAGTAACAAGGCTTTGCTGTTCATCTGTCAAGTGGCACTGTGTTTATTCTTTTGTTGTTGTTGTTAGAATGTGTATTACATATATTAGTTGAAGGTCTTTGGCATCTAATGGAACAGAAAGTGGATTTCCTCCCTCTAATTTCCTAACACATAAGTTTCCAAAAGAGAAATAAAGGGAAAAAATATATATAACACCTCTGTAGTCTGACAGACTGAAGATTCTAAGTTGTACCGAAAACTGTACAATAAACTGATAGCACAGGTAGAAGTTCTTAGAGTTAAAACAGCAGTTATGTCTATGTATCACAGCGCTTGTGCTTTACTTAAATGCTGTGAAAAGGTGAAATAGTTATGTTCATGCAGTCCCTTCAGAATAAAATCCTGCCATTGATTTGAGAAATCTTTCTTCTCAATTTAAACAGCTTTCTTAGACATATTACTATATCCATTTTTTACTTTGAAACAAACAAACAAAAAAAGAACACCAAATTCTTACTTTAGCAAGAAAGTTGCTAAACTCTACCATACGTAGAACATTCTCCATCTTGTTTTTTAACCTCTTTATTAACAAACCAAATCTGTTCCATCTGAAGGGGTTGAAGAGACAATTGCACTGTTTTAAGGGAATGCTTTTGAAATCAAAAGGACTCAAACCAATTTCTGGTGACTGAGAGGTGGGTACAGTTTCACATTACAGAGTATTTGCGCGCTGCTCAGGAGAGGACAGATTGCATTCCATCAAAGGCAATTTTCCAGAGGTTGTCCCTCCTTTTGCTTTCCACAAAAATGAATCTATACCATTTACATGGAGAGCTTAACCTTCAGACTGTCCTTACTACAGCAACACTACTCCTATTGCGGATACATGTTTACTTAGACAAATCTAATTTACCCTTTGTTAATGTGTGCTGTCTTTACTTGCTATATTACATTAAAGTTGAAATAGAGTTACAAAAAATTATCTTGCTTAAAATCATTCATAGGCTTTCATCAAGGGAATAAATTTACCAATTTCACTCTTAGTTTATAACCATCCACTGTACTAACTTGACCTTTACCTAAACAGGGCTGTAATTGCAGTTAAGATTATATAATTTACAATAACAACAAAAAATTACTTTTGAGGAACTGCTACTGGGCATGAATGTCTCACAGCCATTAAATGTATCATTCATCTTGAGAAGAAAATTATTCTTATCCACGTCGACATTTTTAACATAAACTGTAGTACTCTCTGTTGGCACCTTTTTACGTACCCATTAATCTCAATAGTAAAGCATAAGTCTCACACACCTATTCTCTGAAGTTTGGATGTCACTACTGTGTACAATAAAAATTGTATATTCATGAACTCCATTTGTTTTATGTCCTTCTCTCTGTCAAAGTCTCCCAAGCAGCATATGCTTTGCTCTGTGGAGAATAAAATCAAATTTGTCTGTCTTGTCATATTGTCATCAAAGTGATACTATCACAATTAGATTAACATTTTGTGAAGGAGCTGAAGGGAGAGAAAGGAAATAGGAGCACATTACAGCAAATCCTAGTTAACCCCTTCTGTAGCATAAGCCCCCCTCTCTGCAACAACCAGAAGTAAAGAACGAACTCAGTATCTACCAGAAGTGACACTGTCAAACATTTGTAGTCCTCCTCAGAGCCCACGAGGTTACTATCTGTCCCACAAGATATGTTTTCATCCAAAGACCTGTTATTGCTAGTAAAAGCAACAACCGTTGGGAGTGGAGAGCTTCCCACGCTTTTTAACAAGGCAGCAATGAGTGATAATGGGGCTGCATGGCGCTGCTGCAGTGCAAATGGGAGAGCTATGGGTACATCCTCCCATAGGAGCATAGGAGTTCATCAGAGAGGCAAAAGAAGCAACTGTGTCTTTTTTTCCAGTCTTTACTCTAGCTCAACTTTCACATTTATTCCTTTTATTAGTTGAAAAAAATACAAATTGATGGTCAGATGAAGGTGCATACATTTCTCTGTTGCACTTAAATGAAGGAATAATCACTGAGGAACATCCAGAAAGTGTCTCTAAGTTTTCTCACACTCTGTAGAGTTGCACTTCCCCACCCCCTTTCAGTGTAATGGCAATGTCCATGTAATAAATTGTGCCTACACAGGATAAAGATGTATATCAGTACAACTTATCTTCATATTACAATTGCATCATCTGCACACTGATCTCCTTCTCTAGGGATTAATTCTAACACAAACAGTCCCTGATACTTATTCCTCAAGACAGGCCTGCCAAGGATGTATTTTCTTTTTATTCAACTATAAGTGAAGCTTCCCACCAAACTGATAAATTTGACTGCCAGGCACATATGTCACAGCACATCTACTTTGTCTCTAAATTGCTACAAAAGTTAGCAGTTGTTCAGACTGGGACTCTTTCTTGAATACATTTTCTGTAAAGCTGGGTAGAATAGTTTCCATAATCTGCATTGCACAGTTTTTAGGGAAACAAACAAAAAAATTAAGCAAATTCATTAAGAAAAAAAGGACCATGCAGGACATTACAATATTTACCACTGATAGACGCAGTGTTGCTCACATCTCTGGGAAGCATTCTTACTAGTCAAATCAGTTCCATTCCCTACTTCTGTACTGTTTTCATACATAAGTATTTAATGACATAATCTTTTTGTATAAGAGTAAGATAGAAAATCACATAGGACAAAATCTTTTGTGCCATGAGGCTTGCATACATTAGCCAAGTAGTATGAAAGCAAACTGTACATGCAAAGAGTGAGAGATCAAATATTTTTTTTCCTACATTTTTTTAAATGTTGATTGTTTGAAGTAACGGTCACAGGACAGAGCACTGTGAACAGAGTGAGGAAGGGGAGTGGGAACACACACCAAAGGGAGAGTAATGTAATGATTAGCAGTGCAAACAGAAGAGGCAGTGGGGAAGGCATGAGTAGAGTGATGCACTGAGCAGAAAAGTATTTTGGTCACAGAAAAAATGGTAAGGTTGAAGAGGAAGAAAAGAAATGCTGAGATTCTGCCTTGAGGTAGCTTTTGGTGATCAAGGCCATTCTAATATAGCATAGAAATGGAAGCCAAATGGAAGACATTCAATAGAGTTGAATTAACTCAAGGCAATGATGATAGACCTCCTGTCCTCCTAATTTGGAAGGGATAGTGGGCAGGCAAGCACACTGGGGGGATGAACTTGAGAATTGCCTCTTCATGTCATAAAAGAAGTTAGAGGACAGTGAGAGGTATTTGAAGAAAAAAAAAGGGAAGACAAGACCTGGCAGAAGAGTAAAAGAACCTTTGTTAAAAGGCTGCCTTTCTTTTGAAAGCTGGTCATTACAATGACTTAAAGGAAAACAAGAGTTTAAAATTTCTTCTAAAAGAACCTGCACCATCCTCTGCCTGTAGAGTTTGGCTTACTTTTGCCTGAGTGCACAAAGAAGTTTTTGGTACCATTTCAGATACCAGACTTATGGGCCAATCTCATGAATGCCCTCAACTCTCACTGACATCAATAGAAGTTAAAGGCATTCAGCACTTTCCAGGGTCAGGCCATGTATCACTTAAACTAACTCACCAACATTAAACATCATTAAAGAAACTAATGCTCATTAACTAGCAATAGACCACTAGGAAAGGATCAATAGCTGTCTCCAAAATCATCTTACCTGTTACAGTATATGCATACTCTACATAACGACAGTGAAGGATAGCGACACAAAATGATAGCTCAGTGATGACAGTGAATGGGAAAGACTGCTTCTTAATTAATCAGGACAGTATTAGCAAAGAATTCTACTTAACAAGAATACATCTGGGGCCCTAACCAGGTGATTAGGAGGAATGATGTCCTGTCTCTTGCTGAAGCAAAGGGGCTGCATCAGAAGTAGTACAATAAACATCTTTATAATTCTTTTGCGGTTTTTCTTTGTTTTTTCAGAGCAGAGTGGGATGCTTTGGGGGTTTTTTTTTTCATTATACAATTTTCAAAGCATTTATTTTCTTTAAATGTCTCTTAAACTGGAGCGAGGTCATAACCATGCAGGCTGATTCTGAGCTTGCCAGTTTATGTGGTGTGGAACTAACATGCTGAACTGAACAGCTCTTGCTCTCTAGGCCTTATCTGGGGAAAGCTTTTGCCATATTTTTCCCTGACTTGCCTTCAAACCCATCATTCTGCAGGCAGTGAACAGTCAAGTCTTGTATGCACCACCATGTGTGAAGGGATTTCAATGTTTGATTCAAACTATCAGTTTTGTTTCCTTCATTGGTTCTGTCTTTGGATTCCATTTCCCACAGGATCTGCATGGATGAAATAGAGAACGCCAAATGTGGAATGCTTTCTGCAATCTTCAAGAGAATATCTCATGGTAATTTTAAGGAAAAATCAAAAGAGAACAATCTTATCTGCATTCCACCCCATAATGACCCTCCCCATCTGACTGAATTTATTGTAATCCCTATAAACCTAAACCTCAAAGAATTTCAATGCCTTGCACTTCTCTACTGCACTAATTTACGAGAAGTGGGTAATGTGCCATCTGGAGGTTTCACTGCCATTGGGAAGCACGTTCAGCCCACAGAGAAATAAACTCAGGCCAAAAGGAGAAAGAAAATGCAGGGGAAGGAGAAGATCTGGCTTCAAGGAACAAGTGTCATGAACTCACAAAGATAAAAACTACATTGCAAAAAAATCAGTTTCAGCTTGCATGATCGGCACATACACAGCCGATAACCCAAGGTCTCAACCTAAGGACATTAGCAACATTACAGGGCAATCCTTACACAAGGACAAAATGTTCTTGAGCAATTTCTGCAATATATTAGACACAAACAGGTTTTTCCTCAAAACTGAAGTCATGTCAGGTTTCTTGTTTCACCTCTTTTACTTCTACCTGAACAAACATATTTATTGTGGTGGCTTCAAGTAAATTTCCACTTCACGTAGTTTTCCTGAGAAAGAACAAAGGGCTTACTGGGGGAAGCATTTAGGCTGATTGACTATTCCACACCCAGGTCACGAGAGGCTTGAGACCCATTTTACTTATTGAAAAAAATATGCCTGACTCTGATTTTATTCTTTTTAATAAGCTACTTAAACAAAAATAACATTGAAAAATGTATGTCACCAAACTCATGATTACTAACCTACGAAGAGAGCAATTCAGCTGTCAGAATGGATCAAATCAACAAGTTAGACATAGGACTGAGAAGCATATTAGATCATAAAATATGTTGTCACCCTATTAATACTAAAATAATCAATCCTAACACAACCTTAAGCCCCTAATACATCCTAAAGAGGATATTAAGAAGGCAGCTGCCCACTCTACTCATACCAATTACAGAATATTTTAATATTGATACAAAATCATCATCTAATATCTGCCACGTGCTCTCAGTGCCAGTTTTAACATTCCATCTTCAAATACTTCCTCTTCCTCTTTGCGGGTGAGCAAAGCCTTGCCTCCCAGACTCTGTTACCAATACAGCTATGGAGCTATACATTAATATCATTGTCTGGGAGAAGAATATCCTTTTGACCAGGTCAGCTAGTGGAGAAGAAAGTTTAAGACCTTTAGCTCTGAAACACTTTTCCAATACAGCAGTTAATTTCACTTTGAAACTTTCTCGCTGATGTTTTCCTCCTCGTGAGTGCTTGACTGATGTTCACATCCATACAAAGAGCCATAGTAGAAAAATTCACAGTTCATGACTGTTTCAAAATAGGAAGTTCAAAGGGACTGGGAAGCTGCCCAGCTAGTAAAGGATAATTAAATAATAATAGTAATAAAGCAGAAAAAAAAAGGCACAGACTTTAAGTTGTTAGATTTAATCTAAAAATATATTGTCAAACTTTGCAGCTCTTCCAGTCCTTTCTCTCTAATAAGTCAATAGCTGTTACTTCCAGTGTAAATTTCTTCCATGTTCAGGAAAAATTAAAAACTTCATGGATCTATATTGTAAGCTCTGCATGAACAGTCTTTTCTGGGGTGTTTTCTGAAACAAGATGCTGTCTTACTTGTTCTCTACTTCTTACTTCTCCACTGACTTACTTGCTCACTGCTTCTTACCTCCCCAAGAATTTCAACCAGATGAGACACAAAGTGTAATATGTGCAGTCAGGTTGAGGATATTTGGAATAGAATAGTTTGAGTTGGAAGAGACCTACAAAGATCATCAAGTCCAACTATCAGACTACTTTGGGGCTAACTCAAGGTTAAAACATATCATTAAAAGTATTATCTAAACGGCTCTTAAATATGGACAAGTGCAGAGCATCGACTATCTCTATACAAGCCTGTCAGTTACCCACTTGGTAAAGAAGTTTTTCCTAATATCCAGTTTGAACCTCTCCTGACATAGCTTTTATCTGTTCCCACATGTTCTGTCACTACATATCAGGGAGAAAAGATGAGCACCTTGCTGCCCACCTCCCCTCCTCAGGAAGCTGTAGAGAGCAATTAAAGCGTTCCTTTAAACAGTTATTTTAAAATATTTGGCATTTTGCAGATTGTGGAATCTGAAAGTCTGACTTTCCCTCTGTCTAACACTAAAAAAAGAAAAATATAATTGCAAGATCATGGTTGTTTTTTTCATTATATTAAAGGATTTTAGGTGACAATATATCACTCAAACCAAAAACATATACATATAGATTAAAAATAATATCTTCAACTCCCAAGAGAATCCTCTGAACATGAATCTGTAAGGGAACTCTCTCCACTTTACTCTGGAAGAAAAGGTACTGTACAACAAAGGCTACAAGATTCACTGGGATTGGGGAAAAATATTAAATGTGCAGCCAAATTCAACAGTCAGTTGCTAAGGTGCTCAAGTAACACTGTCCTGGTTTCCTGTCCCTTCCTCTGCCCTTATCACCTGATAAGTCTCAGAAGCTGCCAGAGAGGGACAAAGGCTTTGCTGCTGGGAGTGAGGAAGGTCCATGGGACCTGTGTGATACAGCTGGAAAATGAAGTTTTTATGTGAACTGTTTTCAGTTATTATTTCCCCATTGCATGTATGAAACAAAGAATATGCCAAAACAAAAGGAGTGCCTGCAAAACAGAGAACATTATGCTTCAAAAGTCCCCATCAATTTTTACCTGCCTGGGATGTGATAACATCCACATGTCCAGTGACTGAGCCACTCCAGCTTCCTCAGCACTCTAAATCACAGCAGTCAGGAGCAGCCTGCCAGAGTCTTCCACTCTTGTTCAGATCTCTCTCTCTCTTTATATATGTAACTTTCATTTATTTCTGTGGCTTCTTGATCTCAGAAAAAGCAGTTCAACACCTACAGAATACCTTCCCTAGGGAGATCACTGTACAAGCAAAGTTCAAGTATCCCATCATTGATTGCATGTGTTTCATGCTAAGCTCCTTCCACTATAATGCACTTTCTACAATAGCTGATAGATTTTTCCAGTCTTCCTCTGGGAGTCCTAAATGCCTTTGCTAGAGAATTGCAAGAGAAACGTAAAGACTCTTCCTCTCTTTCCAGCACTGACAAAACTCAGTTCTTGAATTAAATGTTTGAAAACCTTTAGAATTACTTTATAATTCATACTGAGTCTTTTAAAAAGAAGGAAACTGTGCAAACAGTAGAACACAGATGTCTGCACAATAATATGCTAAATTGCTTTAGCAATTTGATTTTCTAACCTCATGATACCACAGGTTGTGTAAACCCAAATCAAAATTCTCTGTGTACACTCTTATCAAGCAGTATGTTTATTCTGATACAGAAGCCTTCATTCCAGGAAGCATCTCTGTCCAGAAAAGTATTGACATTTGTACTTAAATTTAAGCCGAAGACCCATTCCGTAGGATATAAGGACATTTAAGCACCTGTATGCCTAAAAAGAGACTGACAGAGGGCAAATATGAATCAGAATTTTATTAATGTTCCCTGAAGGTTATATAAGATCAAATGGGTAGATTGAGTTGGCATTCGTTGCAGTGACTTTGTACAATGTTTGGGAAAATGAAACCATTAATGAGATATCACCTGAGTATTTTTTCGTTGACATGTTGGGTAATAAAATGTGAAATGCTTTACTTCACCAAATGAGGTCAGCACATATGTGAATAATTCCCTAAAATAATATAATTTTTATTTAACTTGTTTAATTGTCTAATAGTGTGTTTGTTCAGTATCAATATGCAGTGAAACAATATTCCTGCCGTTTGACTCCTGAGAAGCCCTGGCTTTCATGATTAACAATGAAGTTCTTTTTGGCAATCCTCCTGTGGTTGGACAAACCACAACAAAAAGTGACTCATAAGGAATTTTCAGTCTAAACAATCTGAAATTGTGCAGGAGTTATCTTCTTTGACTACTTTCTCTATGGGAAGGCAGAGCAGATTCATATTCATTTCTTATATTTGTATTTATCTGTGCATTCATCCCTTCTTTTGACATTTGTCACAGAACCAGCCGAAAATAGGTACACAAACATCTGAATCTGATGTTGGTATCTATTCAGCATTATTTATTTACATTTAAAAAAAAACACATAAGTATTCTATAAAAAAAGCAGAGCGGTCTATAGAAATTCTTGAAAATATTGAGATAAACCTCTTCAAGAGAATAGCAACCATATTGGTATCTAGTCACAGTATGGAATTTTTTCTGTTATTGTATTTCCAAATCCAGGTCTCTGGATTTCTTCTGCTAAAAAGAGCATGGAGCCTGCGTCTTATGCTTTAGCCTTTGATTGCCAAGCTCTCCACTTGCAATTCTCCACTTGAAGCCACAGCTGGAAGCGTGTGTAACATCTGTGTGTGGATTTGGCAGGTGGAGCCAACGCACTGAGCAGTACATGAGTGCTGCCCACCATCTTGCAGGATCACATCCTTACCCCACGATTTAACAGAAATCGGAACATAAACACTGCCAGACCCGTATTTATGCTAAAATAACTGTCCAGTTTTTCAGGGTTTGCCAAGAAAAGATCAGTGGCTTCCCTGTTTAGGCAAATCCAGGTTTATATTACTAGACAAATCCACTGACATAAAGTGTTAATGGTGTTAAATTAACTTCATCAATCAAATCTAGATGAAGATCTGGCCCATCATACTTTAGATTCATAGCTCTGTATCCCTTTCATAGGGTTTTCAATTCCTTTAGTAAAATAAGTGTCACTCAAAGACTGGATCACACCCCAATTATTTTTACTATAGTGGACATAGTAAGAAAGCAGTGGACTTTCTGCCATGTGGAACAATTGCATCATGTATAATCAAACAAGAAAGAAAACAGAGAAGTAAGTAACCACATCAACACACTATGCACCCATTCATTTACCGTGTCATTTAGCATATGGTCATTCATGTGATCAAGACAGTAACTGGCATTTTTCCCAGTTAATTCACCTCTTTTCCTCTCTCTTTGTCCTCTGTTGTAGCACCAGTCTTTCAGCAGGATTTCAGGTTGTGATCCCCTTGGAGAATGAATGGTCCTTATTAAGTGTCTGGAAAAAACCAACAACTTATTAGCGCATTGAGACTAATTATGGCACTACTTGATTGAATAAAGGATCTCAATAATAATTAACAGTACACTTGAAATCAACTTAAATATATTTTCTCTCTGTCTCTCACTCTCACTCTCTTTGTAAAGTACCAGCACAATAAAGTCCTGTAGTTCTAACAGCTGCCTTTATGAAATCAGTAACTTTTCAAAGATTAAGCTTTTTGCTGAGGTTTGATGATTATAATGATATGTACTAATTCTTTACAGATCTTAGCTGTGAATTATCCACTGCAAATGGAAAACAAACTTGTAAGTATTCCTGGGCAAGCTATTCTCAATTATATTTCTAAAAATGTCCACTTGATATTTTTATATCTATTCAGCAATGCATATTTAAAATCTAGACAAGTAAAGTCTAGCCATCCACAGTGCCTTTTCCTACTTTTTACACTATTTATGAATTCAGGTGCATCTTCAAAATATATAGCCTATTAAGCTCAGTTAAGGGCAGATCCTGTGTTGATGCAAGTGTATTTAGCTTTAATTCAATTTAATTTAATTTTCTGAAGGTAGCTGTGCTGTATGAATGGGTATGATGACAGACCCAAACTGCAGAGCAGGAGGCCAAACAGTCTTTCTTTGGCAAAAAAAAAAAAAAGTATTTATCAACCTGTATATACCTATTAAACAACCTGTATACAGGTGGCATAAGGTTTTGAAAAATATGAACAACACTGTTTGAAGCTTTTATTTTTTTTAATGTTGTTTCATTACCCGCTAATAAATTAGCAAGGTAAGAGTCTTTGTTTACACACCTGAAGTCCAAGAGGATGGCAATTCCCAGAGCTATTTTCTACCTGAAATGTTCAAGGACATGCAGCTGACACAGTGGGCCTCTGACTACAAGACAGACAGCTCCAGGCCACAAAGCTGCTGTATAAAACTGTCTACATCTACCTAAATTAGAGCTGACAACCAGCCCTGGTTTTATAATGCTGAGTTCTCAACTTTTGGACACCAAAACCTACCCAGAAAAGGAAACAGAGTACATTAGATTTATTTTTATTTTTATTTTATTTTATTTTATTTTGCTTTTGGGCATTGCTTCTTCTGTTTCTTTCCCTCTCTTACTTTTACCATATTTAAAAAAATATTTTGTTTGATACATCAAATCTTTTGTTCCTCTTTTTGATAAAGAACTTTAAAGTTAAACATTTAATTAAAAAAAAAAAGCAAATGGAATTTTACTTGAATATTATAGAGTGTTTTCACTAAAAATAGATCTCCTCTCTTTAAGAAGTGGAGTTAAAGTTAAACCTTGCTACTACATAGAAACTGCAGGTAGGAATGAAGGTAGGTTGAAGAAAGATTCTTAGAGCTTATATGCAGACTTCGTTGAAGTACTGCTCCTAACGAGATGATAGTTAAGATTAATTTTTCAAAAAACCCCACTGATCTCAGATGCCAGTTTGCAACCTTCTCCAAAAAGTGAGTAATTATAGGGTACTGACTAGCTGCAACTCCCCATAATATGGATGCTTAGGGCACTTGGACGTAAGAACTTAAAGCCAACTGATTTTATCTGTTACACGTGTGCCTTAAGTGTCTTTATTTCTCAAAGTCTAACAGAAGTTTTAAAACAAAAATATTAAATAAGAATAATTCTCTACACGTTTATCTTATTTAAAACAGACAAGAAATTTGATGAGATGAAGACTACGGACTGAAGAGCCAGACTGTACATTTGTGAACAAAATTTCCAATCCAATAATTTCTCAAATTCAACAATGCTATTTTTCCAGATTTTCTTGATATCTGATAAATGATCTCAAAGCTAATACGAATTGGTATTATTTCTTTTATTTCTTTTTTATTTTTCAGGATAGGCAGTTCTACTTATGCAAATACATTCTTCATTTAGTTATAATAAACACTGAACTAAATTAATTAACACTGCTTGCAGTTCCTCTCAGTTCTGGTAGTCAGAGCTCTGTCATTACTGTTCAGTTTTGAGATATGTCTTTTTTTGAAAAGTGTGCAAAATATTCTAGGTGAAATCTTGCATTACTGTTTGTGCTGCAGCATATTTTGTTAGAGAGCCCATAGTAGTATCTAAAATGGCGTAAATCATCAGTTTTTAATCTGGCAGGAAGTAGATAGTAGCCCATTAAACTTTCGTAATTAAATTTCCCTTGCACTCCCCCATTAGAACCATTATCTGAGTTTTCTAATTAACACAAGAGGAGGGAGTCAGTTCAGAGTGATGAGATCTATAGCCATCCCCTTTCATTTTAATGACCTTTAATAAACTTTTATTACTATTGATATTTATAATTATAATACACCCTTCCCTCTGCAATATGATTCTTAGGGTCTCGTCAAAAACTGAAAAATACTCAAGGTTGGAGTATGACAAGTGATTGCATTCTCAAACAGCTGGAGTTTGGAGCCAACAACATCAGTGGAAAAAAAAGATAAAGTGTCTTTTCCCCTCCCACTGTTGCCTGTGGGTGATGCTTTGGTCTTGGTCTGCTGCTGCCCTTTGCTCTGGCAGCAGAGCCTCCTCCAGTCAGTCTGACACTAGTGCTGAATCATGAGGTGGCTTTGTGACAGATAACCACGAGGAATTATGCAGAGTTCATTTAACTTATTTTACTTCTAGCCCTACAGAGGTCAGATACTAGAGAGGAGGATTAGCCACTGTGACATCTAGTCCTTCCTTAGATTTTTCATCACTGGCTTTTATACTAACTAAAGACTTTTACATGGAGCTTTTATTGGCAAGTCAAAACTTCTAACCTCTCCACAGCCTCAGTGCAGTATGTCCCATATCTCAACGATTCTCTTTCATGTAAGTAATTATGTTCCCATCAGAATTACAGTGGTATGTGTTTCTTTGCTCAAATGAGATGCATGGCTGAGCACCTCAAACAGTCCTTCTTTCTGCTGGGCGTGCAAGGAGAAAGGTATCCTGCCCTCCAAATCAGGAGGTACCTATACCAGCAAAGAGAGCCTGCATATCTACACATTCCTTGCTGCAATCAAATGACAGTCCTCCTTACATGTGGGCAGGTGTTGTCTGCTTCCTGCCATTTGCAAGGGTGTCCACTTTGGAGAAGCATGGGCTATATTGAACATGTGGAAATGTTATAGCTCTTCACAGCTTAGTCTCTATCCACAGGTCAGCAATGCACCTCTGTCTGTTTAGTATCTGACGTTCTGGATCTCTGAGTTAAATTTTATGACCGTTCAAAGTTGAATGTCTCAGTGTTTTGGATAATTATTTGATTTGGATCTAGAACTTTTAATTTGGTATCATAATCAATTTTCAGTAATTATTCCTTAGAATTAGAGAATCATAGAATCGCTAAGGTTGGAAAAGACCTCTAAGATCATCCTGTCCAACCATCCACCCATCATCCCTCAGTTCACTAATCCATGTCACTCAGTGCCACATCCACACTATTCTTGAACACCCCCCGGAACACTGACTCCACTACCACCCTGAGCAGACTCTGCCAATGCATCACCATTCTTAGGGAGAAAAAATTTTTCCTAACATCCAACCTGAACCCACCCTGGCACAACTTAAAGACATTACCTCTTGTCCTTATTACAAGTTGTGAGCATTAAGATAATTAGCATCAAAAAAACCCAAGTTGCATACATAACTACAGATAGCCAATACAGAAAAAATGCAGAGAAAATGACATGATATTTATTTCAAATTAAAGGTACTAGAAAAAAGGTCACATATAAAATTTCAGTATAAATGGTAAAAAAAATGGTTTTGAAAGTCTATGATTCAGACAGATGAGATCATAGACAGAACACATTGCTTTAAAAAAGGATCACTGTATAGATAGCCAAGAGACGTTGGTTGTTCACTGCAAGAGACTTAGCTGTTAATATAATTGTAAAACATGAAGAATGTATTTCCTGTAAGAGTAATACTCAGTCATACCTGGTGAAATCTTAAATTTAGATTAGGTGAAGAGCAGCCATTAAAATTGAATTAGAGAGCTCATTAAAGACCTGATCTTTTCTCTTAATGTTTGAATTACTGATGATCTAATGATCATCATTTAAACTCAAGTTCTCCAAAAACAATCAGAAATGCCTCTACACATTTTCAGTCACTTCAAAACCTTCATTTGATGCTGTGAGGTGAACTTTGCATTCCTAACTCCTAGACTAACCAAGCTGGTGCAAGAAGTTCAGTGGTAGGCAGATAGGTATGAACTGGATGAATTCTGTGTGAAATTGCTTCATGAAGATGATATGCAATAAAATTTGGCATATGTTGTTGAAGTGATTATAAGGTCTGTGTGAAAGCAGTAGTAGGTAAATTTTGGCTGGCACAGCATACAGATACACTAGAGAAAAAACACAGCCAACAATGTGATTACAGGACAGGAATCAGCTGGATTTTGCCTCCTGAAAAACAAACAAGAAAAAGCATGGGGAGAGCTCCTCTGTGACTTAAGTATCAGGGATAATACAAAGCATGGTTTAATGGCCCACAAAAATGATCTGTCCTTATGAAACTCTTCTAAATATGTACTGAGCCCTCTTTATACCACCATCCATTGCAATTATTTCTGCACTTAGCGTGATTTACCCATCAGCGGAGAAGCATGTATGCAAAGAGTTTTTTAAGAACACATCAGGGAGAAGAGCAACATGATAACACATAACCATGAATGTTTGGGACTAGGGAGAGGTTATGTTGTGTTTAGGTAGCATCAAATTAGCAGTATCTTATTTCTTCCAGTATTTGTTTCTATTTTGTCATTCCAAGAATTTTAAACGATATAGAGGTTTTCAATAAAAATAAAAATCTCAAAACATTTCCATGATTAAAATTTACATACTGAAACTGGCTAAAACACTGCGAAGTAGGATACCTGCCAGTTGTCACATGGTCAGGAATGGACTTAGATTTGCTTTTCTAACCTCATCTGCTAATTAGTTTATGTCTTAAATATGAAGGTGCAGTCTTCATAAATTCTGCCCACATCGACTTCTGATTTTATCATTCTTCAAACTAAATTAGTATTACTCAGCCTATTTTTTCCTATATATCTGAATTAGAAAAATGAGAAAAGGGTTACTAGATTTTTGAATTTCCTGAATATTACGATTCATCTAGTGTAGCCAATTAATATGTTTTATGACCTTCTGTGTATTAAGTTGCATTCTTCTCTCTACTGTTCTGCTTCAGGTAATGATGATTCTGAAAAATGCAAAATCCCATCTTGTAGAATGTTGTATTAAAAAAGATAATTAGAAATTAGTCACCTCTATATTCATATGCGATATAATGCAAAACAAAGATGGAGCAAATGAAGAAGAAGAGAATGAGAAAGAAGAGGAAGAATGAGAAAGAGGAAGATGGAGGAGGAGAAAAAAAATAAATGAGAATGTTTACAGCTTGCCAGGATGTAGGAACAACAAGATGAGTATATTCTGCAAACAAATCAATTCTTAATGCAGTAAAGACGGGACTAGGATGGTGCATTCTTGCACACAGACAACTGTCCCTAAGCAACAGCAAGGACAGTTTCCAAGTCACTTGGAGGGATCTCTAAATTCTTGGTAAACTTTTCAAAACACTGTCTGCTTAAGACTGCTGTGAACAAATGGTCATTCTACCTACCTTCAACAGATTACCACTCCCTGCTTCTGTTGCTTCCTTGTTTGCTCTGTGCTCTGTGTTGTGTTATAAAGTCCTGTATGATAAAACACCAAGACCAAATATCAAACTTATTTATAATCTGCTAATTAAATATTTTAATTTCTTATATCTGCAATTGAAAAGTTAAATTGAAATCATTAATAGACTGCTTGACTTTAATCAGTAAGTAGAATAATCTGTTGATAAGAATTTAGACCAAGTCAGGAAGAACACTGCAAGAAACATCTGTGATAAAAGTATCAAGCAGTCTTTCTAATCATGTACCAAGTTCAAGGTCTCTGATAAGCCACCTGGCTATACCTACTTCAATAACCCCAAGCTGGTATTACATTGTCTAGCTAAGGAAGGTCTTGTTGCTGGGCACTGAGCTGCTAGGCTTATGGCTCTCTGTTATGAGACACAAAAATATCTGAATATCATGTAGGTGAAACATGCACAGAAAGCCATGAGGATGGTTGTCTTAATAAAGAAGGCTGCTAGTAACCAATAACTTTGCAAGTCAGAACCTCTGCATTTATTTATTTTTTGCTTCTTTAGAGTTGTCTTTCTCTTTTAAGAAGCTTCTGTGCCAAAAGTTGGCTAAAATGCATTCCTCAAGACTTCAGATATCTGCCTTCTGCAAGTAAACATCTTCCAAATCTCAGACATCAACCCTTTGTTATTCCTATTTTTTCCATCATTGGGCTCACTTGTCATCTGGAAGATATATCTGTTTATTTACATTTTAATGCCCTTTCCCAGGACTCTATCTTGTTATATGGTTTTTCTTAACATTGTTTTTCCTTACAATAAATTGTTGTGCTTCAAGAATATGCTCGGCATTATGTCTAAATGGACAAGCATAGCAGTCTTTCATGTACAGCACAGTCTTTCTTTTGTGAACCTACGTCAACTGAGTACAGCTCATCAGTGAGCCCTCCAAATTTTCTGGCTTTACCCGTAACTCACGGCTGAACCTCACTCTGCTCAGTGATAAAGTGAACATATTTCCTCCATTTTTCCTTTGAATCTCAGATATTTTCTCTATATTCATAATGCTTCAGTATCCATGTATGTTCCAAATAGAACTTCCCAAAACTTCCACAGTTAAATCAGACTGATATACAGCTGCTTTGTTCTAATAATTTAAGTTTTAACCTTTGGTACCTAGGACATATGTGTCCTGTTCTTCAGTTACTAGAAATGAAAGTAGTGAATGGTTAATGTAGCGTTCCCTTTTGATTCAGGTTATTCATCCCCAAAGGAAACTTTGTGGACAGTCAGTTTTACTGTTTTCTCATGATCAGCCCACAGCCTATACAAGTATGAGCTGTGGTTTAAATGGGAATTCAGAGGTATTGGTACAGAATTTTGAATACTGTTATTGCATTGCAAATGCTCTCCATGGAAGATTCTGGTATATCTGCTTGAAGAGTTATTGTGGCATACCAGAACATTTTGCTCACTCTGGACTATTTCATTTCCCCAGATAGGAAATGGGAATAGAAAAATGCTTTATAAAACAGGAATAAACCCCAAAATATGACTAGGTTAATCCAGGAGCTGGTATTGATATGGATTTATTTTATGTTAGTAAAGCACATTTCAACTGGTCCGATCTTTCTTTTATGTTCATCCTCTTACGGTCTTAAGATTTTGTTTCAATATTGTTTAATTTTTTTTTCAGTGTCACTGCTATGAAAACAGAAGACACACAAATGACTTGGGTGTTGAAGCCAGCCAGGGTTAATAGCTTTCTCTAAAATCATTTAACACTTAAGGGATACTAAGATTTTCAAATTTCAGTTAATTTTCTATAATGACTAAAGAATATTGTGGCACTTCACAGGTTTCGTGCAAGTTTAGATATTTAAGAAATTAATTAATTGAAACTGGATTTGACAGCAGTGTAGAGAATCTCAGAGCCAACCTATTGCAAAAACCCTAACAAATTTAAGGCATTTTAGGAAAAGCAGGGAGGGAGGTGGAGGACAGAGAGTAAAAAGAATAACTTCAAGATAACTTCAGTGTTGCTGATACACATTGTCTTGATTTAGAAGAATTTATTTTTATTATTACTATTATTATTAAAATAGAAGTAATCTTAAGGAGTGTTAATTAACAATCCTGTAGCTGACTGACTACTATACCCTTAAGAATGCAATTAGGCCATTTGAAATTTTATATATATGGGTCATGTAGCTTCAATTCTCAATGTCATTGGTGATAAACATCTATAGATTTTGTCTTTAAAAAACAGACTCTGGCTTTTCTGGATGAGAAACAGTTCCCAAACTAGATGTGGTAGTCTGTGAGGTCTAACATGGAGCCATGTACCACCTCTGGAAAGGACATCTTTCACAGTCCTGCCTCTTTGTAACCTCGTTGGCACCGAAAGGTAATGACAAGCGCTGTGAAATGGCCATATAAACAGCAATACTCTGCCTCAGCCAGCCCATTCCACAGACCTTACTGGTCCATTCTGTTTTCAGCAGAATTCCCTGCTGACTTCCATGAGGATTTAGCTTAATAAAAATGGCTGGAATTATATGGCCTCTTGCCAGTAATGAGCATTCTTTATTTTTAGAATGTGTAGTAAAAAGAAATATAAAAATTCATTGTAGATGTTAATTGTAGGTTCCAATTGTTTATTAATTGCAATAATTTCCTGCACTTACCCTTTTTATTGAGTGTTATTGCTCACTGTTATTAAGGTTTCAAGCAAACAATTTTACATATAGGATGAGACACCATACAGAGTGTATCATATTCTGTGGGGGTTAAATTTATGGTGAGCAGTAGAGGCCACTTGAATCTGAAAAATTCCTTAATTGATTTTCATGAAAAATTTCCATGGAGAATAAATTTTATCTAAGCTGTGGTTGGGCTATTCTTGAAGAATTTCTGATTTGTGGGCTGCATACTATGCAGGTTTACAACTGGGAGTTGAGGCATGAAGCCATGCAGCAATATTATTTTGAGCATATGGAAACAAATTTTTACCTTGACCTTGAATAATGTTCAAGTAGATGGGATAAGGAAGTTCTCTATTTTTGTAGATTTAAAAGTGTGTTGATATTTTGGGATCAGGATCCAAATAATTACCCTTCTAAAAGAGGAGTTAGAAATAACTTTATAGTGGATAAATGTATGTACAGTGATTACGACAAAAACATTTATGAATAAGATTTTTATGATGTCTTTCCACTTCAAATAAAGAAAAAAATAATCAGACAAAAATATGTGAGTAAATATAATTTAGTCTTCTAACATTTTTACAGAACTATTCACTGTTTATTAGCTGGAAAAGTTAAATTACAAGTCTTTCTTCCAATCTTCAATATTTCTGAACTACAAGAACCACTCATGACTATTAGGAAGCTACAACCGATGCTGCACTGAAGCCATAACTCATCCAGGAGTTAACCACATTAATAGCTTGTATAGTTCTGGGACTTACTCTTTACTAACTAACAGAAAAATTAGATCTACTATCACAGGATTATGGTCAGAAGAAGGAAATTAAATCTGAAGAAAAGCTAAAAGAATGAACATAAGAAACACATCAAAAAAGAGAACCTCAGCTGACTGTGAAATTTTATGTTTTTTTCATTACGGGAAACTTCATTCATTCATATTTGTCTTTTACAAAGGATTATAAATTGAGGACTACAAGTCCATAAAATTTATATTTTGTCATCTGGTTTGATTGGTGGAATTATGTTATTGAGAAGGATTCTGAGATCACATTAGCCAGGAAAGAGTAATGCACTACACCCAGTGAAGAACAATACATGTTCTTATCTACCAAGGCAGGCAATCAATTCTCTAGTGCATATATCAATACAGGCTAGAAGTCCACTATTGGCAGATCATGTGGATGAGGTCTTGATACGGGCTTTACCAGCAATGATTACCACAGCTGAATTCACTGTAGGTTAAACAAACAACAAGCAAACAAACAGGAAAACAAACAAACATAGAAAATAAACCCACAACTGATTAATCCTTTATCTCTGTGATTTCCGTTACATGATAGTATGAAAGTTCCTTTAAAATGCACAAGTGTGTATAATGAATGACCCAATTTTGAACTGTAAACTAAGGAAATATTTTATTTTAAAATCTTGAATACAGTGAAATGTCTTTAAAAGTTAGGGAAGTGAATTCAAGAAAAAAAAAGTTCTAAAACTCATCAGAACCAAACCAACATCATAATTCAGGTGAGGCTCCTAAATTGCTTGTCACTTTCATGAACTTCAGGACCAATAAAAGAATCAAGAGAGATGGAGAGAAGCTCTAGTTCTGCTTCTACGTCACCAGAAATAAAAAGGCAGATACGTGAATACTTTAATAGGACTTCTAGTTAAGAGCTAGCCTAGGAAATATCAGATATCTTATCAGTCTAGATATGGGGACACACCTGTGTTCTCCAGTGAGGGAAAAAAGAATCACTATGACTGGTGATTTACCTAAAATTTTGAGTAGAGATTAATAAATTAGATAATATCCAGGATAAAGTCTGTTACATCCTCACTGGGAGCCAGGCCCAAAATCCCAACCTCCCTGTAACCTATGGTGATCTCCACTGACTCCTCAAAGCCAAGATCTTATTCAAGGACCCCAGTGATGCACTGCTGACTTCTTGGTCTCCCTACAGTTTGGCCATCGTAAGTCACTGAGTGTTCCAGGAGCAGCTCAGATACTGCTACAGTATAAACCACCAGTCCAAAGTTACTTCGGGCCAGCCCAACCTTCGTTTTGAACTTTACCTTCACTTTGAGCCACTTGCTCTGTTTCTGCATTTATTGAAGTTTCCTCTTTGATTTTAGGGTATAAATCAGGACTCATATATACTCTCCTCACCTAGAGGCTATTCAGCAATTTATATTCAGAACTGTTCACTGGGTTGTAAAAGATCTGACATGCTTTGGGTTTAATCACAGTTCTCAGTGTTGCAACCCATAACTATTAGCATTTAGCTTCAAAGTTTCAGCTTGTGTGAGCCTCAGAGTAGGACCCAAACAGTTAGCCCATTGAATGGAGAAGTATCAGTCTTGCTAAGGATTAAATGACACAGGTACACATACTTCCTTCTTCCTATCATTTCATAATCATCTCTCAGCAGAAGATCTTACTGCCTCTGAAGTTTGTTCTGGGCTGGAACAGCCTCTACCTTCTTTATAAGCTGTTGAGCTGCTCAAAACAACAAGAAGTATCCATTTGAGATGTGAGGTAATGTTCATATCCTTTCACAGAATCATAGAATTGTTTGAGTTGAAAGAGACCTTTAAAGGTCATCTGGTCCAACTCTCCTGCGATAAACAGGGACATCTACAGCTACATCAGATTGCACAGAGTCTGATCCAGCCTGACCTTGGATGTCTCAAGGTCAGACTGTCTTCTGTCCTGGGAAGAAAGATAAAGGAGGAAGACCTTCACACCACCCTGTACTCTATTCTCTATTTTATGTGTTATTTAGTTCAAGCTAGACACTTTCATACTGCAAGAACAAGGAATAAAGATGCTCTGTGAGTGCCCACCTCACTGGAGTTGTAGTGATACTTTCCTGCTGTTAGGTTCAAATAAATGAGTTCAACAAAAAGAAAATTTTCATTGTCTCTCTTTCTCTCTTTTTTTCACTCTTTTTTTTTTCTGTAGGTGTTGAATCTGGACTAAGATACCAATAACAACTATATGAGCAGACTGCTAAGATTTCAATTACACTGACAATAAATTCTTGGCTTTACATAACCTTTTGGTCTGTAGCAATATTTTCTCATTGCATGGGAATTGCTAGATCACAGCCTGAGCCAATGGTCTAGCACCAGGTGAAGAAGGCGTGGCTAGCCCAGGAAGCTCAGGTGTATGCAATATACCTGCATGACTGGAAGGGATGGAGCCTGGATCCACCTCTCCTCACCCTCATTAGCAGTTAGCAGCCAAGGGAGTAGTATTTTTCTGGATAGCAATTGCACTCCTCTTGAGCTGTTAATGGTTATTGGAAGGGGTGAGTAACTTTTCCTTTTTTACCAGCTATTGCTCCGTAGGGCTTGTATCCTACTAGAATACATTGTCATTTCCTTCTTGCGCCATATAATTGCTACAAGCATAATCATATGGTTCAGGCAAAACTTAAATGTCTGGGGTCCATAAAGGAGAACAGATTCCTGATACACAGGAAAGCATCTGTTTTGAAACTGTGGCACTTGTAATGCTGAGGAGCCCTTAAGACTAACGTAGCAATCAAGCATCCACTGCTCGGAGGCTGTGAGTCTGGATGTAGGTGCTGATATTGAACCCAGGACCATTTTTGACCTGGAGTGAAAATGAGAGCAGAGCAGCATGTGTCATATTTTCCCCCAGCACTCAGCCTTACCCTTATTGATGAGAAGGTCAGACAGGTTTAGCAACAGACATTCCTTCATAGGTATGGTCAACCTATCTATATGGGAAAACTTCTGAAGCTAATTTAGTCAAGTCAAAGGAAACATACATCTCAGAATTGTTTCTCTGTTTGGTTTTAGCCTTTCTTTCCTTAAGAATGGAAGGTAGGTAGTAAAAACAAAGTAGGGTACGCAGCACAAGTATTCATCTAGTCTTGTTTATCCGTGTAACGAAACTCCAGGTGAAAACTATGAGATTCTCTTCTGCAGAGAGCAGAGAGTTGCTGCTTTCTTCCAGAAGCAGCATTTCAGCTGAGCTTCTTACTTCACCTGGAAATACTTGAAAGGAAAAATTATCCTTACACAGGCTGGCTCTGACCCTGCTAAATATTAACATGACAACTATAACTTCCTGTATGTGCAAGGATAGGGACTGTGATCTACCTGTTACCACACAAAGGTATAACAGCCTGCCTGGCTCTGCAAATTTGCAGAATTACTTATGTGGTCACTGGCATGACTATCAAAGGGACAGATCACCAACTCAAGTCTTCTTTGCCATTTCTATGCGTGTGTTTTTCAGTCCCTCCATAAGCTGTATCTGTTTTTCTGCAAAGCGTGTGACTTTACTGCACTAGCAAAAGCAGGTGGAGGAAGGAGAGCTCTGTGTTCCCTTGCAGCTGTGTTTCCCAAAGCCCTGCAGTCTGCTGTGGAGAAAGCCAGCTTGGTTGCTGTTGCTTGTTAGTTTATAAAACTCTCTGAATTGGCTTTCATCTCTCCTATTGTGACTGTATCAAACATCCTTTTGGTGGCCTGCTATCTGCTGAGGGACACTCAGATCCCATAGTTTCTGCCCAGGGCACTGATACCCACTGTCATAACAGAAACAGTGGTCAGCCTGGTGAGTATGTGGAGATTTCTGAATTTGGGTGAGTGGGGATCTTTGTGAGCCTGGGTGTTTGTACACAGTGTGAGGACGATGGCTCAGGCATGGTGGAGTTCAGATCTGGTGTGTAGTTAATACAGGAGACTAGAATTAAAATGAAGCATTAACAGAAATATGTGTCTTATCTTTCTCCTCTGAGAGACTGCTTAAGAATGAATCTAAATGGAAGGTTTGTACAGCACACCAGATCCTAATACACAATATAAATCCACGCATTTCTTCTTGGGGATGGAAATTTACGGAAAAAAATTCACCCAGTAATGAATCAGAAATAACCAGCCTCAAGACATAAAATATGAATGAGCTCAGAGGATGACTCTCAGGACAAATTTTTGCAGAAGGCTTATTCTTCATGATTTTTAAGGGATTTACAGGGAACCCACAGCTTGCCACAGGAGAAATGAAGTCTTCCTCAAGCTTTACATTGTTTTGACACCATTTTCATAATACTTGCTTATGCTTTGAAGGGGGGAAAATGTACAGTGAGGTGGAACAGTTATCGACCAGATTGATCATGGGAACAAATCTGCTGGTGGTAACCTTGTTTAATGATATGTTGCTGGGCTCAGCACCTTGCTGAGGCTGTGATTCTTCACCGGCTGGGCCCGCATGATGGATCACGGTAGGAGGCTGATGGTGCAATCACTCACCGGCAGCCACTGACACCTGCACCAGCCTGACACCCGTCCCCTCTGGATGTATCAGCTGGCCTGCTCAGCCTACTGGGAGACACAACTGTTCCACCCAATGGCGAACAAAAGCTCTTCATCTGCTTTGTGACTTCCTATGGAAGTCCCCTTCTCCTTTTCTTTGCGTATTATTTCTTTGCATTCACTGGGCTGAGACACGACTGATTTAGGGTCAACAAAATGAAGCAGTCACTAAAACTAGCAAAAAAGAGAAAAATAGAGGAAAAATGAAAAGGAAAAAAAAGAGAAAATAGAAAAAATAGAAAAAGATAAATATATGAAAACAGTATTTTCTCACTGAAAATCTCTTAACTGTACCATTAGACAGACAGAAAATTGCTGTCTAAATATGGTGGAGCCCAGGTTTTCTGTCCACCATTATTTTAAAAAGAAACCCTTTTACTCCTCTTCATATCAGATATTGAACATCGTTATTTTCCAGTAAAAACTGATTGCAGAAAAATGAGTAACTATTCTTCTGCAAAGAGCTCCTTTTCTACACTGTCAAGGCAAGTTTGAAAGCTAACGTATGCAACATTATTTCAGATTCTTTATTTTAATATCTTAAATAAGTACCTAACTCTGCTCTCTAAAAAAGCAGTTACTTATGGATACACATGCGCTATTGCCAGCCAGTATCTACACTTACTTCATTCAGTTTGGGATTTTTAATGTGTCATTTCTATGGTACAAATAGTATGTAAATGATATACAGCCACTTAAATGGTCAGTTTAAAAAAAATCCAGCCTATGAAATAATGATTCCAATTGATTTTATTTTTTCCCTCTAGTCCTTTCCCTTATAGGGTTGATGAACTTTTTTGAGGAAAAAACCCAACAACTTTATTAGTATGGCAGGTCATTATAATGATAAAAATGTAATTATCTAGCCAAGAAGGCTGTAGTACATACTTTCCTAAACTCTAATTTCATATAAAGGCCTCTCATTACTTCAGAGCGCAGATCTGTGCTGCTACTTAGAAAAAGAATTGGAACACCAGTCCAGCTACCATGTTTCTTAATTGCACATGGGCCAGTCCTATAAAGTACACATATCTGTCTTTGCAAGTCGCTGTAAATTCAAATATATATCTCCTCACTCTAGAAGGAGCTGCATGGCCATTCTGTAGGCTAGACTCAGCACTGTGGATGTGCTTGAGAAGAGCTGGGATGGGAACTCCCATTCCTCCTTTTTTGATACAGGTAGAAGGACCATGTTGCAGAGGCAGATTTACTCAGCCTCCCATTTTTATTTGATGCAGACAGGCAGTAATTTGGCTCCTGCAGCCTTGGGAGACGCATGCCATGCAGACTGCCCAAGTCATCCCTGCTCTCACGAACGGCCCTGCATGAGCGATGGTTACATTATTAGCTCCTGAGCTTCCTAAGGATTTGGATTCAGCACCCTTGTACAGCCAGGTAGTCATCAAACATAACTTTAAAGATGCCTTGATTCATTTTCCTGAATCAAAATCCCTCATGCATGGGGCGGGGGTGCAGGATGTGGAAGGTAAGGTTGTGTAGTTGTGTGGCTACCAAAATGCATGCAGGTGAATGTTAGTCATACCTTTCTTAGCTAACAGCTCTAAAAAAAAAATATTAGTCAATATTTTAACATGACTCCCTTAACAATTGTTAATAATCTTTGGAAAAGATTATTATATCAAAAATATAATAAAAAATAAATAAATAATATAATATCAAAAATAGTACATTCCACTCATCAAAATAATTGCTGTGCTACTTACATATATACCTGCATGAAGATGCAAATAGAGAAAGGTACTGACTACCATCTAGCTCATAACTATACTCCCAGTTCCTTCTCCTCCCTTTGGGATAGCAATCGCAGTATGCGGCTGCTAAGACAATGAAAATGCTTTTCCAGCTGCAGCATCTGGCTCTTTGGCAGACTAATTTAGTAGTTGTGTTGGCAGCTTTGGTTTTGCCTCTGGGTCTATCATATGTTTATAAAGGCAATGGACTGTCAACCTATGCTTATGTGTGTCTGTTTGTCTGTGTTTCTTGTCTTTGTTTATAGCTGCTTGTTGCCTACTTTTGCCCACAGAAAAGAGCCATAAAGCACAGGAAAAAAAAATCAAACAACCTCCTAGTTACTCATTTAAGTGATCATCTTCTACCTCTGCATTCAACTCTCTTTCTTCAACTTTAGCCATCCTCCTTTTAATAAACTCCCATTTCTTTTGTGTGAAAGATAATACATTAGACAAATTCTCTGTTCTGACAGAAAACTGCATCTTTATACGTGTGTATACAAATAATTTCTTTGTGACTAAGACTTTTAATTCAGTGATATTATAATAAATGGAAGGGGACGTTTTTCATGTTACGATAATAAATGAGATGTTAAAGGAATATCCTGATACGTGAGCACTTTATAACTACTACTGCTTGTTGCTTTGTGGCAGCTGTAAAGCAGGGCTCACTGAATTAGCTATGATGTACTACTCTGGGGTGATGTTAATTAGGCTATAGTGATAAGTATTTTTTAAGAAGCTGCTTCACATTTTTACACGTTAGGTAGCACACACTTGCAAAGGCATGATTTAAACCACAGGTAAGTATCCTTTCTGAAAAAAATGTTTAACAAGAACATATTTTAAAATGCTGCAAGATAGGTGAGGGGCGGGGAAGGAAATGATGCTTTCGATGATCTTTCTATCTGGACTGTATATTTCAAAAACAACATAGGGACTCATTTATGTATACACTTATCTCTGTCTGCAAATATCTCTCCTAATACATGGTCAGTTTGTTACTTCCCTTCCTCCCTGAATGACCTCTGATATNAAGACTGCTCCCAAGCAAAATTTCTTTACAGAATTATCTGCTGTTTCCAAGCTATCTTTAGGTTAAACAATAATCCATCTCTTACTCACTCACGTACCAAATATACACTTATAAACAATGATGAATAATCTCTTTTAGTCTTCTGTCTTCAGATTGTCCATTCTCATGATCGTCTTGCTAACACCTCCCCAGACAAGTTTACTTTTCAGTTATCTTTTGTGAATGGGACTAGCCAAAATTTCATAGCATTCCACATGAGATCTATCCAGAGCTACCACTAACGGTATGAATTTCCTATCTTTGTGGAAAATACTTCATGTGATGTTGCCTTTTATTTTCCATGGCTGCAACTTGGACAAGTTTACAGAAGTTCTTGAACAAATGGTATCCTAGGTCACCTCTTCATCTCAAAATGTTCAGAGAAGCTCCGTAATAATCTCCCTCCAAACTAATGACTCCTCTTCAACACTACGTGTTATCACCACTCTTCATCAATTCCTTCACCTGTCTTACAGTTTCCTTATTAACATCATTCTTCCTTAGTCTATTATTATTTCCTGTCCATCAGACTGGAAGCTTTATTGAAGTTCAGAAGGATCATATCTCCAGAATTTCCTTTGTCTTGAAATAAAAGACAAGGAACAGGTGGGTATATGTTATCCTCTGAATAGATAATGTGTTTTTATCTATTTGACATTTGCCCCTATTTTTTAGGAATTATGATTTCCTTCAAAATTAGGTGTAATGACTTCCACAAAAAGAAGTTAAAATACAAGGTCCTCCAAATGTTTCGCCTTCTTAAATATAGGTACATTCACTATTTAAGTGCCTGCTGCCTCCCGTAAGATAGATGTATACAATACTTCCTATCACAGTTTTTATCCTGGATACCAGATCTTGCAGTCAAGCCTCTTACCTGAGCACATTCAGGCCTTTTCCTTTATACTTTTCAGTGTATAAATATTTCAAGTGTTTGCAAGGTGTAACGAAGCATGACTTTTGACAATGCATTATCATTACACTTTTGGACTTAAAAGCCAGAGGTTATTTTGCTGATCTCTTTTCATTTCTTATACTTTGTATGATGATTTTTTCTAGTGCTTTTTCGAGGTTATTATTTATCCATTTGGAAAGTTTCTTCCCCTGAGCTGCATAAAAGTTCTAGGTAGTGCTAGAAAGCTTGACATAATGACATGCCAGATCTCTTCCACGTCCAGGTCCCTGGATCTTCCCTGCAGTCCTGCTTTTTGTTGTTGGTTTTTTTTTTTTTCTTTTTTTTTTT
>JACDJE010000100.1:2052755-2066610 GCA_016647715.1 Pavo muticus | reverse complement strand
TTTTTTTTTTTTTTTTGGTCCAAAAGACTGCTCCCAAGCAAAATTTCTTTACAGAATTATCTGCTGTTTCCAAGCTATCTTTAGGTTAAACAATAATCCATCTCTTACTCACTCACGTACCAAATATACACTTATAAACAATGATGAATAATCTCTTTTAGTCTTCTGTCTTCAGATTGTCCATTCTCATGATCGTCTTGCTAACACCTCCCCAGACAAGTTTACTTTTCAGTTATCTTTTGTGAATGGGACTAGCCAAAATTTCATAGCATTCCACATGAGATCTATCCAGAGCTACCACTAACGGTATGAATTTCCTATCTTTGTGGAAAATACTTCATGTGATGTTGCCTTTTATTTTCCATGGCTGCAACTTGGACAAGTTTACAGAAGTTCTTGAACAAATGGTATCCTAGGTCACCTCTTCATCTCAAAATGTTCAGAGAAGCTCCGTAATAATCTCCCTCCAAACTAATGACTCCTCTTCAACACTACGTGGTATCACCACTCTTCATCAATTCCTTCACCTGTCTTACAGTTTCCTTATTAACATCATTCTTCCTTAGTCTATTATTATTTCCTGTCCATCAGACTGGAAGCTTTATTGAAGTTCAGAAGGATCATATCTCCAGAATTTCCTTTGTCTTGAAATAAAAGACAAGGAACAGGTGGGTATATGTTATCCTCTGAATAGATAATGTGTTTTTATCTATTTGACATTTGCCCCTATTTTTTAGGAATTATGATTTCCTTCAAAATTAGGTGTAATGACTTCCACAAAAAGAAGTTAAAATACAAGGTCCTCCAAATGTTTCGCCTTCTTAAATATAGGTACATTCACTATTTAAGTGCCTGCTGCCTCCCGTAAGATAGATGTATACAATACTTCCTATCACAGTTTTTATCCTGGATACCAGATCTTGCAGTCAAGCCTCTTACCTGAGCACATTCAGGCCTTTTCCTTTATACTTTTCAGTGTATAAATATTTCAAGTGTTTGCAAGGTGTAACGAAGCATGACTTTTGACAATGCATTATCATTACACTTTTGGACTTAAAAGCCAGAGGTTATTTTGCTGATCTCTTTTCATTTCTTATACTTCGTATGATGATTTTTTCTAGTGCTTTTTCGAGGTTATTATTTATCCATTTGGAAAGTTTCTTCCCCTGAGCTGCATAAAAGTTCTAGGTAGTGCTAGAAAGCTTGACATAATGACATGCCAGATCTCTTCCACGTCCAGGTCCCTGGATCTTCCCTGCAGTCCTGCTTTTTGTTGTTGGTTTTTTTTTTTTCTTTTTAATTTCTGAATGAAATTGAAGGACATTTAAGGATGACTCAACCCGAGATATTTATTAAACACACTCTTCTAATACCTATCTGTTCATAAAAAGACTAACTTAAAAGAAAAAGAGTAATGTGGAAGGAAGCAAAAACAACAAATTACAAGTAGTTACATATTTCTACGTTGCTTGCTTTCTGTACTTTGTATATTTTCCACATAGCTCCATCTTGGGAAAGGGTCATAACCATTTATGTATGTCAAGCACATAAAACCACTTTGAGTACAAGAAAAAGGAGTATCACTGAAGTGCTGCACTTTCACTGAGTGTAAATTATAGACTGATCTATGCACTACTTCAACAGCCTTTTGGATTTGTCCCACGTTTGTACAACAAAGAAGAAAAAAGTCATGGTTCACTGTTACTTTTGAAAGAAAAAATCTTGAGAAGGCTTCAGTCATATGCATTCTGTAGAAGAAAAGGCAAACTAGCAAACTGATTCCTTCTGGCAATGGGGCAGTTTGGACATTTTCATCACACAGGAACATAGGGCTGATGCACCGCCAACAGAGAACTCTGCAGGCAGCAGTGCTGGCTTCCAAGCAGCTCTAGAGTTATGCTTTTGATGAGACCAGGCATCCTCAATAAGGAGTGTTAATGATGATCATCTCACACCAGGACTTTTCATGAACTTGAGAGAGATTCTCTGTTATTCTCCTTTTCACAGATGAGGAAACAGTCACAGAAATGGGCTTTGTATCAGACTGCTTTTCAAACAACAGGCGTGAATGTTGTGTTGATGGATTAGTGATGAGCTGTAAACGCTAGTACATAAAAGTACTTCTGTTGCATACCAAGATAACAGAGTGAATTTGGGGCTGATTTTTAACACTGCTTTTTGTTGTTGTTGTTGTTGTTGTTGTTGTTGTTGTTGCAGAGGGTGTCTGACGCTGAATTGTGCTTGTAGAGAGCAGCATGAATTTTCGAGGTATTGTGCAAACCACAAAGGCTGGGATCAAGTTTCATCTCACAGTGTATTTACAGAGCATACCTGCCATTGTCAGACTTGTCAACACTCATGGTCTCTTTGCTTTTTACCCTATGCTTATCCCATCTCTTCTTTCATTAAAAAATGTGAATGTTTCTGTCCTTGTGGATTTGTAAAGGGAAAATATAATCCCCAAAGGCTCAGAAACCAGACAGCAAATTAAAAATGCCAACACTGATTATTCTTTGAGCTTCTATTATTTTAAAGGCAATCTCCTGTCTTTCCAGGTCTGATTTGTGGATTCTGAATTGCAAAGTTCAGCGATCCTTGCACTTGGCAAGCACCTGGAATTGAAGCATGTGCAACCAAGCTCTGTATGTAATTCTGTAAAATGAGAGCTGTTTATCTCAGCGGCTGAAATATTCATTATTGAAAATAAGCATTTCAGTGTTCAGAGGCGGAATCGTGGGCTGAGAATAACAACGATCTGGGAAGTAGAAAAAAACTCCATGTCTGTAAACGGCGTAAGGTCTGACCCTGCAGAAGGGCGATGGGAGAACTCTTTCCGGCTTGGAGCTGCCTTCTGACTCTATCCCATCGTTTCAGTTGGCTGCTATTGGTGGTGGCAGAGAAGTACCGGAAGAAATTTACAACGATTTTGGCTGAAAGAGAGGAGGACGATGAGAAAAGGGATGAAATTGGAAAACACCAACCTTTGCATCTTTTCCTGAATGTTCTAGTAATTGGCAGGCAATATGGGCTTTGTGTTAAAAAGCAGCCTATTACCACCTCTATTGAAAAAGCACCTGCCATTTGGCCGCATTTTATGCCTGAGAAATCACCCCACTTCAGTGTAGCAGCGAAATGCTCACAGATTTTTTCCTTGCTTTGCTTTCTTTTTGCACTCAGACTTTGCAGGTTGCACACAGTATTCTCAAAGGGCAGTGGAACTGGCTCCCTCGAGCCCAGGCCCCAGTAAATGAATTTGGCCTCACTTGGGAACTTGCTTGTCCTGTATTTCAGTGGCTGTTTTCTGGCACTGATTCAGCAGGTGAAGAGTCAGTTTGAAATGCTGAAGGAACAAAAAGCGGAAAATAGATATGGGGGAAAAATGTAGATTGGGACAAGCATATAGTGGGAGTTTTCCACTTTAGATTTTTGTTTTGTTTTGTTTTGTTTTGTTTTGTTTTGTTTTGTTTTGTTTTGTTTTGTAAGGATAGATGGCAAAGTAAAGGCAACAGGAACAAACCATGAAGGAAAAGCAGGTGTTCAGAGGGAAGGCTGGGGCAAAGAATAGCATGTGCGAGCTGCCTGCCTCTGGCAGTGGTT
This sequence comes from Pavo muticus, assembly GCA_016647715.1. Classification (NCBI taxonomy): domain Eukaryota; kingdom Metazoa; phylum Chordata; class Aves; order Galliformes; family Phasianidae; genus Pavo; species Pavo muticus. The sequence continues at coordinate 2,063,013 of JACDJE010000100.1, read as the reverse complement.
TTGGTATTGTTTGAGCTGGTGTGGTAAAAGGAGTCTGTTCTCTTTAAAACGCTAGACTCAGAGGCAAAGCCAAACTGAGCTATTGTGCTGTCCTCTGCAATAATGTTTTGACGTGCAATCTCCACATTGATATGATTAATTGTTAAGTCAAATAAGAGACAGTGTGACGGAAATGTTATTTAACTGATTTGCCAAACTGAATAAAGTATGGTCTGCTCTTGTTTACAATCAAAATGGGAAAGTGTTTACCAGGATATCCAGGAATCTCCAACAAGAGAAAAAAATAGATTCAAAGCAAGCACTTTCCAGTGCTGCCTTAGAGAATGGTTCCCATCTCTGGTTCTGCTACAGCATTTCTGCTGAACAAAGTCCTTAAATCCAGCTTCTTCCCTATGGTTGCTTGCTGGGAACACAACAACCAATCTATCATAGCCACCGCCAAAATCAGCAGGGATGTGCTTCAGAGCTACAATGCATTACTTAGTGCTGCATACACAAAATGAATCAGGGCCTTAGTATCTAAATTAAATCCCTCTGTGCCTTATTTCCCCTTCCACTAAATGAAGATATAACAACCTCACTACACCATGAACACGTGAAGATAAACTAATCCAGGTTTGTAAAGTCAAATTGAAGTTGTGTGTACTCACAGCAAGGGGCTATACTCTGAAAACTGAGGATAAAAGGAATGTTAAGCAGATGCTTTTTAAATGAGCATTGTGCAGCCTGTGCAGTCAGAGAAACAGATGTCTTGTAGAAATACAGCTCATAATCATGTAACTTCAGTTGTTATTGAATGTGGGTGGGAGAAGGGAACTACCTTATCCAAGCTCTGAACACTGGAATGTACATCCCTACAGACATTACTTTTTAGGCATGTTTGGGATATCATGTCTGTGCATCCTGAAGATGAGCAGAAAATAAATGTTGATAAAGAGCTTACACCTCCTTTCAATAACTAATAGCAACACTATAAAGATTGCAAACTTTGACCTCAACACTGACCTTATATTCCTGTCTTGTCGGGTCCAGCAACAGTGGCACTTCCTTAATATAGACATAAATGTCTGTGGTTGTCCCAAACACTTTGGCAACCCAAGGAGTAGGACTGCCTGCATAATTTTGTATATTTGTGGCACTAGTAGCTCTTCTGTGGAAAACAAGGAACTTCGGTCTTGTCAACAAGGGAAAATTTCTTTAAAAATTAAAAAAAAAAAAAGCAAAAGGAACTAATTGCAAAAGCCAATAAAAGGAAAATTTAGTTGATGTTGAATTAAGGGAATCAATCACAATGTGGTGGGATTGCATCTGTGCCACCTCCGTGAGAAAATTTAGAGTTCCCTTGGATCATGTGTCTCTTATCCACATACTAATGAAGGGCAATCTGACATAAGTTATTAGATGCGATTAGATCACATCCTATGATGATATAGCACCAGTAAATGTTTTCAAGTGTTGCATTAAAAGCTGAATGTTTGGGTAAATTAGTCCATCCTTTTTAATTCTGTCACTTAAAAAATGGTTTTAAACATTTAATCAAACCCGTACACAATATTAACAAGTGCTGAGCAAGAAAGAGAACCTATTGATCACAGGTGATATATCCAGAAGCAATACACTGTTTACAGTAAGTTCTCAACTGAATAACGATTTAGTCATTTACAGGGAAAATCCTTACAAATAAAAGTCTAATACTGTGATACTCAGTCTTCCTGATGGAATCCCATTGCCAAGACTGAGTTTTGTGCAGCACTTCACACACATTTTATTGAAACTACTGTACAGTGCTTTATGTGAAGGATATAGAAGAACATAAAGAATTGTGCAGTAAATTTTGTAATGAAGGGCCACAAATGGCTTGTTAAAGATCCCTGTGTGGATGTCAAGTTTAACAGTAAGTATTGCTAGCCTAATGCATTTTTTTAAATAGTTTTTGGTCAAGCAAAATATTGTAAGGAACAAGTGCCTTTGGATAATGACTTCATTTGTTAATCCAAGAATAGCAGCCCAACTGAACATGTGATTTGGCGTCTCTCAGAAGGTTAAATGCCTAGCTGCAAACTGACCAGATCAGCCACCTGAATTTCCATGCAGACCCATTCTATAAATAGTAGAACTTGAGCTAAGCAAATAATCTGCAATTAATAATTTACCCACTTTGGTCAAAATCTTTTTCAACAGCCCTTACTGTAGATGAAGAGTTCTTGCATTTGCTCAACATTCAGATCATTCAGAGCAATGTAGATAAAGTGGAAAACTTTCAGATTAGGAAAACTTGGCATTTGTTCATTGAAGAGCTTAGGCTAGATAAGACCACTCAGAGAAAGTTTGTGGTTTTGATGCTGAATCTTGATTGTTAATGGAATGTTCATTTAGAAAACCACTGTTTGAAAGATAAGTACAAATACTTACTTGAAACATCCTTTCACCATAACAGTCAATAAAACTTTCTTATTTATAAAATACCTGAATGGCACTGAAGAAAGCATCTGTTCTATACACACAATTTATCAATGAAGTATTTAAATCTCTATGAAATCAAGACCTGGCAAACTCTAGATAAAAAAAATAATCATTTATAGAATCCAAGAAAATAATTTTGCAAGGTTTTCTACATGATGCATGCCATATAGATTGTTTTTAATTTCAACAACTTTGGAAGTTACTTAAGGCTTGTGTTATTGAGAACTATGTGTGAAAGTCTTGTCCACAAGATTTAAAATGCTGCAAGGTTCATTTCTTATCAAGCTGTTGACTTTAGTGCTCGTGACTGATGCTTGAATAATTTCCAGAACAATTACAGTCTCCTTCAACAAAAGAATTACATCAGAAACATTATTAATGCAAATCTTTGTCTGCCCGGGAGAACAGTGTCAGGAGCCACCACGCCTCAAGTCCCTGTTTTTCCGCTGTGGCTGCCAACTTGGGATGATAGGTTTTGTCTCTGCCTTTGATTAACTGAACCACAGCTATTGATTCAATTCACAGGGACCATCAAAAGCCACAACAAAAAACTCACCATCCAGTGATGATCTTTTGACGCATAAGACAGTACTATCATTCAGAAAAAAAAAAAAATTTAAGGGCTCTGATATTAATCCTTGATTCTATTCCTTTGATCTAGTTTGTTTCTCAGATCAACTGAACCAAATAAGCCTAAAAAAAAAAGACAATTCTAAAGTCATTTAGGAAGTCTGCACACACAGAAGTACAAGGCTGGAAAGTGCTTTAAGAGAAACTGACCTAAACCGGAATAGAGAGATAAAGTAAATACGAGAATATTCTTTGATAGGAAAGCAACAGGATACATTATAACAGTGTAAGTACAAAATTTCTGCTAGTGTTATCAGGAGGCAAAGTCAGAGATTGCAGGAAGACCACAAGCAAGACTGCTGTAATTGTCCTTGGGGATCTCCAGTGAGTCTCTGAAGGCTCTGCACCTTTGAGGTCATATCTCTACCTGAATGTAGAGGTGCCTTATTTTGTCTTTTACTTCAGTGAATATGATTAAACTCCTGCTGTTGTGCTAAATTTCAAAGATTGTAAAAAGTCAGGGGAATTAAAAAGGTCACTGCAGTATTTCATTTCAATAGCAAATCTGTGGAATAATGTTGTACAAGTACATTGGAAACTGCTTTGAGAAGAGAACTTGTCGGTGACTTAGTTCTGGTGAAAAATAGCATGCATTCAGAAAAGGGAATTCTGCCTCTGAGATGTGTAGCTAGAAATGGACAGTTATGCAGAGAATTGATGCCTTTCAGACATAGACATGCAGAAAAGATGCACAGTTCCCAAATGTTTGCAGAAGTTATACATTTTGTATCCTTATATTAATGAATGGTAATTTCTGCTTCCATACAACATATGTGAATGACAAATCCTCTGTCTAAAAAGATACACTCCAACACTATGCAGGTACTGGAAATGAGAATTCAGTTAAAATTGTGTAAAGCAGGTATGTGTTTCAAATTTGTGAAAAAGACAAAACTGAACTTTAAACAAAGCTCTTCTTATTCTTTGTGTATATGCATATTTTAGAATAATCTCATATTTACTTCATTTCAGTTTGTTCAGACTAGAATAATAACTAGATTATCTTGAGAATGAAATATGTCTATGTGGAAGGCAGATAAACAATTGTTATTTGCTATCTTTGAAAGTCAGTATGTCTCTGATCTCTAAATTCACTAAAAATCGACTTTCATTGGACAGAAAAATATTTTCAGCTCTTTCAGCAAATATGGCAATAGAGAAATGGAAGAAGAATGCTTAGCAGGCTGCTTTGTTGAATAGGCATCAAGCACAGAAAAAATGCAACCTTGTTATCGTTTCTACACATCACCTATACACTTTGATGACAATTGACAGAGAACTGATGTTATCAGACCTTGAGGAATAAATTAATGCTATGGATTACACACTGACAAGAAACGAAAGGAAAGTAAATTAATCTTCTAACACCATGAGAGGCCAAACAGAATGCTTAAAATAAGAGGATATCCAAGCCTCTGCCCTTTTTTGCCCGAAGTAAACGTGAATGTTTTTTCAGGTTACAGTATTACCTCTACACCTTGCTAGCAATGGGGTAGGAGAGAATATATGTAGAGAGCCTGCTATCAGGGCTGAAATCAGCCCTCTGTCATTTGAAAACTAAGTTTTCCTCTCCTTAAAGAAAATGTCCTGTTTCACTTAGGGAACGATAACCTGCCTAGAGGATTCTTGCACTAGCTGAGGAAAGGCCTACATAGCACTAGTGGTGTCAAGACACAGCATTTCTTCCCTGTACTGCGCTTCTGCTGTCACTGAACTATTCACCAACCCAAAGGCAATTCAAAATGCAAGCAGAGTGCCTGTGGTTGCAGGGGCAGATGGCTTTTATCTGTCCCTTGTTGAATTCTGTCACACAAAGGTATACCTGGAGGAGTCCCTTAGCTTCACCAAGGTAACTAATGGATTCAATCAGCCTGTTTTCCCACCTCACTGTTCATCTACATCATAGGCCCTCCTAGGGGAGTAAATCTCCAGAACAACAATGACATGAGTGCACTGAACTTTGAAGTATTCTATTGCGAATCTCTTTTCCGGCCAAGATCTGGATATTTATTCACAGTTCTCCATACTATTTCTTGCAGTTTTCATACCATAATGGGACTTCTCCTCTCATACTTAGGTAACCAATATTCCCTGGTAAGTTCATGGAAGGGGCTTCACTGAGTCCTTTGAAATACGAAATAAACCTAGTAAGATCCAACATCAAACCCTTATAATTATGATAAAAAGCATTTTCAGTTGAGGTTTTTTGAAAGCTATTGAGAAAATCAAGGGAAAAATCAATGCTAAAATCTGGCTTTTATGCATTTTACTGGTAATTGGGTCATTAGAAGCAGTAGCAGAAGAATTAAGAATTGCACAAGATTATTCTGCGCAGACAGCAATATGCGAGACTTGAAATAACATCTTCACCTTGAACTTAGGGAAGACTTTTGAAATGCTGAAGTATTTTGTTGGAGGACTGCAAAGTTAAAAACAGGTCAGAAGGTAAATTTTCAGAGGGTAGATAAAATCCTATAATAAAAATAGGCTTATAACATGAATACTGGTATTTCTGAATTCAAAATAACTTTCTGCAAATATTCTTCAAGCTGAGTCAAAAATGTATAAATTTTTGAGAACATTTCTGACATCAATTCCAATTACAGAATATTTCTGAAAAGTACAGGATTAGAAATAGACAGAGGCCAAGTAAACTATGCCAAATATCCAAGCAGGACTTTTTTGGCAATTTTGCATTTATTAATCAACCAATGAATGAAGATTTTATTGTTTCAAATTTCACTGTTGATATTATAAAGTATCTTGAGAAAATATAATGCTTCCTGCATACTGAAGAGGATGTGGAACAACATCTGGAGTATACTTAGGTTGCCCAGATTTTTTTTCTCAAGTCATTTTTTTTCAAATGTTGATGGTAAAGAACATTCAAACCACTGATACTGAATATCTTGCATTAATCTGAGAATAGTTAACGCCTTTCTGATGCTCTGATTAGTTCTATGTAACTCCCAGATAAAAAAATGGTACAATCATCTTTGATAGGTATCCTTAAAATGGCTAGGAGGCTTTAAAAGTCTACACTCTATAGCAGCTGCAAAGCCTTGTGGAGGCCTTCCATACAATATGAATTTTAACAGCTGTAAATTGAGAACTAGAAGACATTAATTTTCCCATACTCCCTGCAGAACACATGGGTATCTCTGTTTCCCAATGAGCTAATAATCTTTGCTGGTTCCCAAGGGGCCACTAATCTGAGAAGTAGATAAGCATCTTGCCTAAGGCCAAAAAGCAAAGCAGTGGCAGAACTGGTGAAAGTACTTCGAGAATTTTTTTCACGGATCCCTGAAGTTGCCACCTTCCACATTCTTATTTCAGCAGTGGTAAAGAGATACTCAGATCTAATTTCAGATAGGGTAAGAACGTGAGAGCAGGACTGTGTTAAGAATGTCTGTTTTCTTTGTTATATTGTAATTTCAGGGACATGCTACTCCTTCAATGGTTTACAGTTTAGAAATTTACTTGGTATAAAATTAAACCTTTAAAATTGAATTGCTTCAAATGTTGCTGTTTCCTGGACGTTAACACAGAACACTTTCTTGTTTAATAAATTACACATTGTCCAGCACAGCTGCATAGAAATGGAAAAATCTTGTTCCCACACTGATTGACTCAGCATCTTGTTAATCATTGCAGTATGTATCATTAATTCATTATTCGGCTGTAACAGTGTGAGATGTTTTGCCTATGACAGCTTAAAATACATATTAGGTACATAAGTACTTAGTGAGATAAACTGTGCTCAGTTTATAGTGTTTTATCATGATAAGGAAAGCTCTAAAATAACGTTATTTGACACATGAGATGTGGCAAAAAAGTTGAGACACAACAGCTATCACTGTAAATGTTTATAGACGTACCTAAAGTCTTATCTAAAGTTCATCCTGTTAAAGGACATGTTTTATGTTGTACAATTCCTCTTAGAATATCAATCTAATAAGCACCAAATGAGGCTGAAGACAATGCTGTTATAAAAAATGGAGAAAAATGATTAAAATGTGATAATTATACTGACAGTTTATATGCTCAATCTAATCAACCAAGCTTCCAATTTGTCATAATGTACACTCACTCATACATTATTGCTTAATTATAGCAACACTTCTATTTCGAAAGGCTGTCAATCATGCAAATGCCCATCATTTTTCTCTATTTGCATTTAAGAGACATATTTTTAGTTCATTCCAAAGCCCACTGTGAACCTGAATTAACCCTAGCTCTTTCTTTCTTTTGCAGTGCTCATCCCTGTTTATTCTGTTTGCTGTCTGTGGTACAGTTTATGCTGCATGATTTCTTACTTTACAGTTCATCAAGTGTTTAAGAGATTTTTGAATGTAATTTCTGCTCCTGAACTGCAGACTCAGTGATCTATGTATTCTTGAGAGATGCAATTCTGAGCTTGAACTATTCAGGTATGATATAGTTAAAACTATCAGGCCATCTTTCCCTCTGTTCTAGATTTATTTATTGTTAGCCCTGAAGGAATGGGAAGGGGACTGAGAACATCATCTTGCTTACGTTCGTAGCCCTGCCAAAGTCAGTGGAAAGAGTTGTGGTGTATGAGATCTCAACAAATGAGAATAAACCTCCTTAACAAACACATAGCCCACAAAATATGCATTCTGATACACTCTACTCTCTGAATTGCCCTTACTCTATTTCCCTTAGTTTAAACTTTTAAATTATATATCTTCAAAAACTTCTGCTCTTTTACATCCCCTATCATCTCTAACTTTCTGCTCTAGAGCATATAACAGAAGAGACTTCAGGGACTCTATCACAAAAGAAAAATGCTTAACAGGATGCATCATCAGCAGTAATGAACTGAAAACTAAAGGAACCTGGAAGAACTGTTAAAACACTGGAATTGCTAAGGCAGCAAGGGAGGCTGTGCAGCGATATCACACTATCAGCTTGCAATCTTTTGATAGCAAATAGGAAGAAGTATTCTAACATGATATCATTTCTGAATTGAGGGTTAAAAACACTAACTCATATTTTGACATCCTCCTGAATTATATCTCGTATGGTACACTGAGTGTACCAGGGGTTCAGCACATAACAAGTTCTGCAGTTCTACAGTGATGATCTTTTGAACGTGTATAGTTTGTGGCAACCATCTGCAGGACTTCTCAAGCAACCCGAGAGAAATATTGTCAGAGTACCACTCCTTCAGGAAACCACCTATATTTGTCAAAATACTAAAACACCAAGACTATATGATTTTGGGTAGAATTCATTTTTGTTTCTATTCAAATCGTTTCTAATACACAAGTTCTTTATTTCACATTTCACAATAGTATCTCAGCCTAAACTTAAGTCAGGTAGTACAGTGATGCACCTTGTATGAGTCTATAGATACTTCATCAACTAGAGAAGAGTAGGAAAATTTACCAGGTGAACTAAGGTATGATACTCCAGCAGGAATCATCTCCCTGTTCAAGGCAGTCACTTTTCTGGCTTAATGTATCATAACTGTGATTTGCTTGTGGCTTTCCTTGGTCATTTTTTTCAGAAATAAGCACTTTCTAAGAGCCGAATGCCACCAGATAATGTCTGGAAACTCATATTTCTACATACAAGTCTTTCTATATGATACATGAACATACAGTTTTTGAGCTTTATATGTTATACCATATATATAATAGTATACCCAAATTAGCAGTACTGAAGAGCAAAGGAATTAAAAAGAAAAGACAAAAACATGGCATTCTGCTATGAAAAATGCAAAGTTATTCTATGAATGTTGGCTCAGGAAAATCTCAATACATTTCTGGTAAATGAGGCATGAAGCATATTCTTAAAAAATATGGTGTCCAGGAGATAGTACTGCCCAATATTTTATCTTAATGGCAACATATAGTACTTAAAAAGCTTGAACTTTAAATCAAATGCTTGGGGGAGGATGAAGCTTATATATTAGTTTTTCAAATAAAACTAAGTAACAACATGAAGATTAAAGAGTAGACCATTTCTGGGAGCTTATTTGGTTAAGTGTAAAAATTGTTGTGTGGTTTGTTTCCTAATTAGCATGCAGGCAATGTGAATGATAAGTAGAGTTGGTACTGTACTTATCCAAAATTTCATACTCCTTGACTGGAGTCATAACTGTCTTGCTGGACCAAGATAATCTGGTGAACAAGCTTAAAAAGGATGCACTATCTATGACTCAGTACAATTATTTGGATGAAAGACTCTAATATTTATCATGTTTATAGAAATTATAATAGAAGATCAAATATAGACAAAAAAGTTATATGAATTCCTTTCTTTTTTCTGCTCATTAGACTACATCAACACCTGTACGGTCATCTTATAAAGTAGCTCTCAGGTTTCTCTTCCAGTCCTTTTTCCAAAGAGAGTCAAAACAAGAATTTCCAACCTTGCTTTTTACCATTATATTCACAAAGCAGGTGTTTCCTCTAAAAAAAAAAAGTAGTTTCCTGATCAGTCTCCCTGTTATTCTAGACAGCACCAAACCCTGATTTTTCCCATGATCTGTAGGAAATAAGCTATCACATTTTACTTCAAAATTAATGAAATAGTGTTAGGACAAAATCTCTTCCTTAAAAGGCCAATATAATATATTTCATGGGGCTGGCAGACCACTGAAATAAGATATGTTAGAATATTTGATGGAGAAACTTAAGATCTTGAGAGCCATTTGCTCATGACATTCTCTAAGACTACTTTAGCTCACAAGAAGTAGCCAGGACTATATTTACTTTACATATTTTTTGAATTTATGTTTTCCAGCATAATTCGTAAAGTAGCACAAAATAAGGTTTATGCACACTGGACATGATGGAAGCAAGCAAGAGACTCTTTTTACTTTTACATTTAATAGGTAGCGTTATTCAGAACACAATAGAAATTTTAGAAGAAGAGTAATTGCAAAGTAGTAAAAAAGAATATAATTTTTGAATTAGAGAATAGTATATAACATTATTTTTCCCTTTGGATTTTGTTCAAATAAGAACTCCCGTTTGCCGGAGAGTAGCCACCACAGTAACGCCCAAAAAAGTCTGAATGGAGAACAAAGGGAAGAGGTCCTAAGGACATGAGTGACCTTGACTCTGCCTGTGGCTTGTAGCATGTAGCTGCTACACATGATTCTTGTTGAGTGAGGAAACGGAGCTGTGCACTG
>JACDJE010000100.1:2007755-2047755 GCA_016647715.1 Pavo muticus | reverse complement strand
TTACCCCCGAATACAAACAGTATGGTCATGAATATTCCATGTCTTCCATTTATTAAATTTCAGTTCATATTTTAAATTTGGTTTCAAATATTGGCTGTAAATTATAACTGAATTTTTTTGAGGAAAAAAAAAAATCCCTGAGCTTGTGAACCCAAAATGTGTAGAAATATAGGAGACAGAGCAGAGAAATATCCGCTGGGAGGGAGATGGTCATGATGGTCATGCAAAGGAGTGACTGCCTTCTTCTTCCCACACCATCCCTGTACAACTCTGCCTGCACAGAGTGGCTCTGGATCTGCTTTTGCCTTTCATCTCACTCACAGCATGCCCTTTAGCCTCTCAGACAGCTTGGTATGATGGATCTTGATGACATTTAGCCAGAATTTTCTTAAACTTTATGTTTAATTTAAAATCATCCATGACTGCATTCGGATGACTTCTTCCTTGATCACAGATAAAATCTGCTATCAATAATAGTAGAAAAGGCAACTGTAAGTAAATTTCTCTGACAGTTAAGATTTATACCTGGTATTTCTCCCTAAATCTGTGGTAGCATGATAATAAAATCTTCTGAACTGGTAGAAAACACAGTACTAGTGTATGCAATATTTTGCCCAGCTGTACTGATTTCCAATTAACAGATATTACATATCTGACAAATCCTCTCTGGGCACTTCGCAAATGTTAAATATAACACCTCATTTCCATCTCACGAGGTTGAGAAGCATTATGCCACCATATATGTGGCAAAATTAGGATATAGCAAGGGTAGATGACTTGGCCAAGGGCATGAAAACACATAGGCTACTTGTTCCTGGAGGCTCACCAGGCAGACTCAGGGCAAACAAGAACTAAAAGAAATTAACTTTAAGAAAAAATGGCAGTTGTTATATTTAGTTCAAAGTATGTGGTAACTATGTCTACTGAAAAAAGATGGAATCAGATTTCCTTGGGAGAGGGCATTCTATGGATGTCTATAAAAGGCTGCTTTGATGTGGCCTGGAAACCTGGGATGAACCAGGCTTCTTTTCAGTACAGTAATTCATGAGGAGCGTGTTTTAGAAACACATATTTTCTTTACCTATTTTAGGTCACATGTCATTGCTTAGAAATTTATCACTTTATTAAAAAAATAGCAAAACATTAAACAATATTATGTTTTGCCTCCAAAGCACAGTAATGGAAAATCGTATCACACAGCAGCTTCTGCCCACGCTCATGAGCTGGAACCATAATAGCATATGCTAATATATACTATCTAATGGACTTTTAATTCCCTTATAATTTAGGGAGTTGTAAAGGGTAGGAAAAAATGTGGAGGAAGAATAAAAGGATATCAGTATTCAGCAAGAATACATTCATAATTTTTGAAGCTTTAATTTGTGGGAAAAGGTAGATTTATGTTTATGTCAGAATAGTATTACCATTAACTCTCTTAGATGTTCACTATTTAAATACACGGTTTAAAATTTTGTGGAAGAGAATTTCCATTTCCAAAGATGGTTTTNAAAAAGCAAAGAAAAGAAAAATGGAGAAAACAGACTCTGTTCACCTTCCTCCTGACTGATTCCTGAAGGGTCAATAGGATGATCAGTTAGGAGAGAGGGATTAGGTTCACATGAAAGTGAAAAATTGGAATCACTGAGGCACAAGAAAGGTCTCATCTCTCACCAATTTTATACCATTGTTACTCCACTGAGCTGAATCTGGGAGGAAAGTAAAGCAATCAAGCAATTTACAGTAAATTCTGCGTTTTACTGCATGCTTTGGAAAAGCAGGCATGTATGATGGATATTATGTCCAAAATCCATCGTACTAAATTATTACCAGATTTGGTTTTAAATTGGGAAAGATATACCTTATTTATTTAAAATCATGTTAAAATGACCTGAAATAACTTTTGTGTTTAAATGCATATCATAGCTTCAAGGTTCAATGACTCTGGACTGGGCTGGGTGCAACTTCTGTTTGTCCCATTAGAAAGCTAGAAATACAGTTTTTCCAGAGGTATAAATCATACAGCTTTAGCTCTTAAGCATCACAAATACCAGATATTAAACCTGTCAGTGTTGTTGGAAAGTATATTAGGCATAATGGAACTCAAGCCAATGTAATTTTGGAGAGGAAATTCTGCTTTTTACTGGAAGAAGGAAATTCATTCTAGCCTCTTATTTTTTGAAACATAGCAGCCTAGTGCTTTGGTATGTTAAAGAAAGCATATGTTAAAATCAGGTGCCTTCGATTACCAAGCATAGTGGAAAGACTAACTAGGCTGGAAACACTGACTACGGCCTATGGAGGCATTTAACTCTCCATTTAAATTCAGGAATGTGCTTTGAGGTGGATGCTCCTCATGTTGAATTTAAGAAATTCTACATTTCACCAGAAAATTCTTGTATAGAAATTCCCAAAAGATAGTAGGACAAAAGTATTCATACAACATAAACTTTTTATTTCCCTTATGGTGAGTAGAGAACAGGCAGAAAGGAACGAGAATTTTCCATCCCTTGAATACCTGTACAAACAATTTGTGTTATCTGAACATGGAGAGCATAGGCACAGTATTTTAGCAGCAACCTTCCAACAGCTAATGGGCACCTCAAGTAAGGACAATATCCCGCTGATCTGGATATGTAGCTGTTTACAAAGGTGAGCAAACGATGCACTACAAAATACTCGTATTACATTTCCCTAGAGCTGACAGTATTTTTCTCTTGCAGATAAACAGTAAGGTTCCTAGCCAGATCATTACATTAGTGGATGCATTTCACTGGAAATATCAATCACATCTTCTGAAAGCATTTCAAGCACATCTTTAATTTTTTGTAAGACTTCAAATTCTTTGCTGGAGTTAGGCTCAAGCAAGAATTATATGCAATAGAATTTATCTTGGTTTGTGTATATCTGTGTGTGTCTGTTTGTGCATGTAACCCTGTTTAGGTCAAGTAAAATGCAAAGACAAGCATGTTAGCAGCAAAGTGACCCTTTAGAAGTCCTAAAAAATTGCTCTTGCAGTCCATAGTCCAACATTTAATAATGCTGAACTTGATATGGGATCTGAGAACCTGAAAAAGGAGATCTGAAAGGCACCTTTATATAAAACAATTGATTTGCTTCATTTCATTGAAATGGCTAATGCTTTGATGGTTCATATTTACAATAGCTTGTCCTGTTCTTCAATGGAGTTGATATGTTGGAGTCTTTAACACCATAAACTTGATCAAAACTTCCTGGGTAATAAACAGAGCGGATTTAAGATGTGAGCCCCCTCCCCATCATGCTACTGCAGCCCATCTGTGTGCCAATTTGTAACTAAAGACATCAAGAAATGTGCTCTTCATGCTCAGATGCCCTTGGTAGTTGAAAATAGTTCTGAGAGCTCAATATGCAAACTGGATTCAGACTCTGAAAGACTTCAGAGTGGAAAATTTGACCTTCTGCAGCAAAGGCTGTAGCTTGGCTAAATCCGTTACTGAGAATGGAGTTTTACATACCTCAGTTTAACCTGGGTTTTAAATTTTGCTAAGCTTCNAAAAAAAAAAAAAAAAAAAAAAAAAAAAAAAAAAAAAAAAAAAAAAGGAAGAAACAAAACAAATATGGAAAAACAGAAAAACAAAAAAAGACCAAACCAATAAATAAATAAATACATAAATAAATAAACAGGAAGAAAAAACCCAAAAAACCCACTTTCCCCTAACTTTCAGCAAAGGGCAAATTGAATTTACATGAATAGGCAATGCTAACAAGATTTTAACAAAAACATATGTAGCCATATTGAGTGGGGTGGACGACTAAAGGCTTTGGCAGTGGTAAATAGTCTTCTTTCTCTCTAGTCTGAAATAGTCTCGAGTCACCACAGAACAGTGATTCCTCTCACATTGAAAGAGGGTTTTGTCTTTAAGAGATTTGATTGTCTCATCCACAAGACCAGACATGCAGCATCTCAACAAATGCACTCTTAGGAGTCCTTCTAAAGGCATTCTGGACTAGCTTGAGACAGAGGGCAACCTGCTAAAATCCCACATGAGAAATATTGCTCCTGTGTATGGTGATCTCTGTGACCTTATGAGAGGGGCACTTTGGCAGGACTGCTAGGAACTTTTTCCCACCTCCTCTTATCTCACGTGTTTCAGCTCATCCTGTCTATTCTGTTAATCGTTTGTCAGCAAAACAAATGAAGAGCTAAAATAATATGGAATTCTCAGTCTAGTAATGCTGTAATAATTACATAAAAATTGTATTTGAGATCAAATAGAAAGGTTACTTATGACAGACCTTCTATGCTTGTGCATGTCACAGTGGTTGTTCTCATGCTAAATTTCAAGTAGTTTTGAGTTAAAATGTGTATTAGCAGTTATGTTTATGCTTGACTGCTAAAGCTATCTCCTTGCTTACTATCTCAATGGTATTTCTGGGATTTAAAAATTTATACGAGAGAATTACAGTTGTAGAACTTGTTCTCAATTATAATTTTGTCATATATTGGCTTGGAAATCACTAGATGTATACCTCAAAAGATGTTTCTAAGCATGGAGATATTTAGATAAGTGTCTAGTGTTGTTTTCACATGTGCTCAGCACCTGATTCCCACAAAAACAGTGACTTTTCAAACCTAGCTCAGAACCATGGTTGCCGTACAGTCACTTCAGCCCCATATATCTTTTCAAGACTACAGATTCTCTGAGCAAAACCTGGCCACATTCAAGATATTGCCATTAAAATCTATAAACAAAGGCTTCAATTGATTTATTCTGATCTACTACTGTTACATTTTAAAAATTCAAAATAAAGAAATAAAAATGCAAGTAACAGAAAAAGCTACAAATAGACAACGCAAAGGTTTTCTTCAAATACATTTTGCCAGATGTGCTGCAGAGTAGCAACTGTATGAGATAGTGCTCTTAAATAGGAGCGACCTTTTTCCCCATTTGTGCTGATTCGGACACCCTTTTGACTTCCTTAATTACAACCATTCTTTCAAAAATGTGATAGATTTGATCAAAGAATAGCTTTATTATGTTGTTATTTTTCATAAAGCAAGAGATGCCGATTGCCGGAGATTAACACAGACTTATTTTCCAAAAAAGTTTATATGCCTGATCTTCAAGAAAGACCATGTTCTCCATCTATCATTGTGCTGCACAGTACAAATTAATACATTGATTTTTAGTAGAGATTTTCAAGTTAGAAATTTTAATAAGGAAAGCACGGATAAATATTAAAAAGAAGTATAACAACAAAGCTCCCTCCAAACTGAAGACAGTATCTAATACAGGTGAGTAAGAAAAAGGGTTAAAAAAATGCAAGAATCCAAGAAGCTTCGATGACTTTGGAAACACAGATCAAAAACAAAGAGACTGGAAGTATAATTAACTCCATTACTGCTCAGTCAAATGAAAACAGCTGTGACACCCCTTCTTATTTATGACTGTAGCAAATAGCTCTATTCCCTTGCTGGTTATTGCTGTAGGACAGCAGTGGTTCTACAGCAGGTGAAATAGAAACAAGCTGCTAATATTTATGTCACTAGATCAGGTTATGGATAAAAGATTTATGCAAAAGTTCTATAAAAATATCTAAGTAGCTTTTATATCTTCCTGCAAGCAATCCTTTTCAATAGCAAACTATCTCTTTATTAAATATGATTCTGCACTCTAAGTGCATTGTGGCACAAATGCAGCTCCCCTGCTGTTAAAGATGTATTTTCACTTTAAACACAGTTTTGTTCACCCTGTAAAACTCATAAATAAAAAGCCATTTAGGACTCAAAAGCTCTCATTGTAGATCCTAACTGGACTTTGTCAACGACATTTATACTGAGTATGGAATTGGATATCCAATAGCTTGACAATACAACTGCTTGCAGTATTTTGAAGAGCCTGAGTTTACTTTTAAGAGTACAGAAATCAAGCCAGAAAAATGGTTTTCAGATTAAATCTCTTATTTTATTAGCAAATGTCATTAAATCAGATGCTACCTGCTTTGATATAAAAAATGCGAGTAGCCATAAGATTTCCTAAAGCAGTTTTTTATCCTGCAGCTTTAATTACTTTGCTTCCTGCACCCAATCAGTCTTACTTCTCACTCAGACCAACTGCCCATTAAATAATGACTGAGAAATAGGATTGTCAATAACTGGACAAAAAATAAAGCAAGTAGAACGTTGCACACTTCACTGCTAACCTTTTTACCCTCTCCCTTGATCATCAACCATCCCTCCTCCCATTCCCCTCAATTTTTGATGCTGCCCACACTCCCCAGCTCCACACCGCATTTACACTTGGTCACCCCCCACTGCAGAACCCGTCTGCACCACCACAGGCCCAGAACCCTTTATCTTGTCACTCTTCTATTATGTAGCAGGAATTTGTTGCATGACTTTCTAGCCCTTCATTCTGATCCCTTGTGGGTAGATCTTCATCAGTGGCCACTTCTTTCCAGGACAAGCCTTCCTATGCCTCCCAGACGAGGTTGGCTCCTCCACCTACCCCACGGGATGCCTTGCAAGATCTGACTCTGATAAAGTTATGAGCAAAATTCCAGCAGGTTTAGCACTTCTGTAGTCAAACTGCAGGCAGTCCTGTGGGTACAGTCACAACAACCACATTAAGGCAACTTGCCATTGTCGCCTCGACAGTGAACCACCAACTTCTGCTCTTCCACAGCGCAGATTATTACAGAATTCAATTTTTGCTTCTTCTAGGTGAACTATTTTATGAATAGATATTCACAGTCAGCAGTTTGCTCTCTAAGAGCCCTAAGCATCCCAAGCTGAAGGAAGAAAAATAATTGACATAATTAATACAGAAATACACGGGCATACTTTTGCAGACCTAAAAGACAAAGCAGGCAAATGATTGTGGAAGGGGAGATGCTCTAAAAGTTGCATTAGATGATAATGTGTACACAAACTCTGTACAAAAATCTTACTAATGGGACAGTTATCTTTTTTGTCTGATTATGAAAGATGGTAGAAACCAAAAAAATGAGAAAGTTAATACTTGTTAGAAAATCTGGGGGCTGCAAGTGAAGTAGTGAAAAGAAGTGGTAGAAAGGGAAGACGGGATGCGCAAAGCATCAGAACCTAAGGAGCCTTGTATCTTGTTGGACCATGTAGTGGAAATGCTACGTCATGGCTTGAAGCAGTGATTGAGCACCTGGTGGGAAGGCTAGGGGAGCTCAGGTGCATGCAATGCGCCTGAGTGACTGGAAAGGGTATAGCCAGGATAAACCTCTTCACAGACTTCATTTAAGAGTTGGCAGTGGAGGTGAGAGTATCTTGCTGGAGATCCCTGCCTGATGAAGGCCTTCTAAGGGTAAGCAGTTTTTCTTCCTTTGTTTCTGTGTTCATAGCTGCTGTGTTTGGGCGTGTTCTCATTTGCTGCAACCTAGGACTGGGCTGCTCTGCTACTACTGCTGTACTTTCTATCATCTCATTATAGCATTACAGACCAGCAGCCAGAGGAGGACAGGGCAGACAAGATACTTCCAACTGTGTCACAGCTACAGGCTTGAGCTACTGAGTCAGGTTCTGAGAGATGACAATGAGCATCACACTGTCTTCTGAGAAGTATGTCCTTCTCTTGTCTTCTGCACAAGGTTGTGGCCAAACCAAAGAATATGGTTCACATGATAATATATGTATTTTCATCACATCATCCTTGCTATTTTGTAGCTTGCCAATAGCATAACTATAAATTTTCCTATATCATAAAATTTTCCTATATCATAATAGCAAAATTAGATCATCATAGAAGTCATTTTTGAAGAAGCACATGAGGCTACCAACAATCAGCAGAGGAATAAATTAAAAATTATTTTGTAACCTTAATGTCAGATTCATACAGAAAGCAGATTCATTGCTTCAGGCACATCTTCTTGCATTTGGCCTACAACATAGAGACAGGCAATGTTTAAGAATTAGGAGCAAGAAACACAGACTGCCCTGCTAGAAGTCTGCTGATCTTTCAGCAACATAATCAAGAGAAGAATGTAGAACATTTGGTATTCATATTTCTAGAAATAAAATCATTCTCTTAGAATAAATATGATGCCATTAAATAAAATGTATCCAGAGAATAGACATAAAATATTATACCAAATCAAAACATAGGAGCTAAAAATAAAATTAAAAACACATTTGAGTCAGACATACTGCACTTTAGTTAAAATAACAGCTAAATGTCAGCTCATATTCCTGCACAGGAGCATCACTGACCTGCAAAAGACCACAAAAATATTTTGTCTTTAGTATAGTGAGGCTGTATGAACTCTACTGAAGAGGGGGGAAAAAAAAAAAAAGGAATTTTAATTAATAGCTGCAGACTGCTTATTAACCTCAAAATAAATTAATTTCTTTATCTGCTCCTAGACCACATCACTGAGATAGCAATAGTAATTAAAAAACAGATCAACTGTTGTAAAAAGTCTACGATTTAATATACTTGGGCAACCTGAGTTCTTAAAGATGCAAAAAATAAAGATGTTAAAAATCGCCGCACTGATAAGGTTCTGCTTTAAAAATGAGACCTCATATGCCAACTTTCAACAGAGAGTGATTTCTTAAAGTCAAGTCATAAACCCTAAAACGGGGATTTCATGGAGACACTATAATTTATAATACTTCTGCAGTTTTCAATTATTCAGATGCTCATGGCCCAACAAATTGAATAATGAATGGAGTAATGAATTGAACCCTGACAAGATGATAACAGAAAATATTATGAGTAGTCAATACACAGCTAAACCCACTTACAGAAAGATCCCTCAAAGAAATAACTTGTTTGAAGGGCACATTTTCTCCTAAAATCCAAAACACTTGCAGAAAAATGTATGTAGGAGTTGCCATTAACAAATAACCACTAACAGCATAAACCTGCAGAACAATATATTTCTAGTGACTGAACTGTGAATCATAATCATAAATAGGCTAGTTATATTTTCTGTGGATGTAGGTTATGCATTTCATTATTGCTTTTTTTTTTTCCCCTCCTTCTAATGCCACAGAGAGAAAAAGAATGGCCATATAAATTCTTAAACACTTTAGCTTCAGGCTTAGCCTTGGAGGTGTGATGATATTCCACAGATGCTAAAGCACACAGGTCTTAATAGTATTTACTACATTTGCATCAACACTGCAAGCCAGGAACGTAAATAATGAAATGATAAATACACTGTTTGGAAATAGAGGTACTGCATGGTTATATCTCCCAGATAGCATTTAAAGAAGTGAAGGCAGTCAGCAAATGCTGTGTTTAAAAAAATAAAATTAAAAAAGTAATGCAGATTAAAATAAAATGCTCTTCTGCATCAGCAAAGAGAAAGGTAACCAATTGTACATGCCGAAACTTTGTTGAGACATTAAACCACTGCTTTGAACTAGAGGTAGACAACACTGCTTTCCAAAAACTGGCCCTGAGCTTTATGACAAAATCAAAAAGAGCCTCTATGGAAGCTTGAATCATACTGGGCTAACTATGTGAGCAGAGAAAAGTCCTCACCCTGTTGGAGCAGTTCTGAACCTGAAGTCAGTTCTCTGTAGCACACTGCACTGGAACCCAAGGCTGGTCCTCAGTGCTAGACTCATGCTTACTGGGTTCACACTACGGACCTAGATAGCTGTAAATGCTGCAAAGCTCAAGACCATGTGTGACTACACTTTTGCTCTTCCTATTTCTTTTCAGAGCAGTAAACTGGCTGGTTTCAGAAGACTCCTGGGCTTAATTATATATGGGATTTCCCACAAGATGGGACCAAATTGAGAAGTTGGTACACTTTTGTAAATTTATGAGTATTCTTCGGCACAGTGGATTTCTTTCACCCCTTCCTTGCACTTGGTAACTCTTCCATATGGGACTATTGGGAAGGAAGTGCACTTATTTCAGTAGAGCAGTTGCAGAAACTGCCCATTTCCAGCCAACTGAAGAACAGGCCAGCTGGCACAGCTCAGCTTTCAGCAGCATCTCTGGTGCTCTGGGTCAGTTTCAGATGGCTTCAGCACAGGAACAAATGAGGGAAAGGCTTTTCTGTGGAGACCCAGCACCTTCTACTCATGGAAATGATCAGGATTAGTACACTCTCTTCTTATCTGACACATCAAGCATGCAATGACAGCTTATCAAATAGCTACATCAACTGGTGAAACAGATCTGAGCCTTTGAGACAATTGGCACATCTCTTACCACAGGCAGTTCCCAGTTCATTGCCCTTTCAGAAGCTCCTATCCTCTTACGTTTCTGTTTGTATGAACAGAACTCTAGACAGAGCTCTCCATTAAACTCCATGAGCTGGATTAGAGTATACAGTGCACAAAAGACCTCACGCACTGTTTCTTACAAATTAAGAGGAATGTGATCAGCTCTCAGTGACCTGAAGACCTGTTCTCATGACATGGAAACACTTCAGTCTCTGCTATAATACTATAAATCCATAATTAACAACATAGATAAATAGAAGTATCTAAATTTCTTCTATTATGTGTATGACATTTCTTTATTATTTCCCTTCATAATGGAAAGAAAACAAGCATATCTAGAAGTCTGGGTAGCATGGAAGCTACTAGCATTGAGAAGACAAGTCTTAACAGCAAAATGGCTTTGAAAATAAAATGTTCCACTTGAATAACTACAGTTACACTTAAAAATTACTTCTGTTTATATTTCAGTACTTTCAGTACCCTGCTGGTAGTCAGTGACCTCCAATTGTATTTGTCATAAAAATGTTTTTGTAATTGTTTTGTTTTAAAGCAGGTCTGCCACTATTCTCTTTCCGTGAGCATTTTTTCTAGTGTTTAATACTTCAGTTGTGTTGGTTTGTTGCATTGGTTATGAAGTCTAATATTCCACTGTTAAAACCATGGTCCAGCACATTTATCTTAAAGCACATTATCTCAGCCAGAATAATTATTTGCTCTGTCATCTTATCTCATTCTGAGTAGCTCCTGTGAAGCCAACGGAATAGTTTACTTCCTATGGGAAGACATAGTGTAGCACATTTCTATGATTCTTCACCAAAGAAAGAAACATTTGAAAAATGAAAATCAATTATTGCTATCAGGCATAAGCTCACCTACTAGTGAGGACAGTGGGAGCTGTTGCAGAGAAGGCTTATAACTATTTTCATACCGATTGAAGCTGGGTTCACCTTCACCCCAGTGGATGCCAGAAGAGCAGTGCTCAGCGCAGACCCAAGGGCAGCAGAGAGAAGCACATGGGATTCTTTCAGATATACTGTGTGTAGCTGAACTGTTTTAGTTTCAGCTGGGACGGAATAGTCTTCTTCAGACACTGAACACCCTATGTAGGGAACTACACTATGCTGGAACTACATTATGTAGGGACTCTAATAGAAGAATTAAAGCCATTTAAAGGGACATAGCACACATCAGCTAGAGAAAAATCACCTAAAATATGTATTCTTGAAGCATCAACACTGCTCAAATTTTTTTCCCTTAAGGTATTTTCTTCCTCTGGGACCTGTGTTTGATACTCTCCTTCAAGATTTTTTGACTGCTTTTCTCCTACAGGTCTCATAACAGGAAAAACATAGCTGTATCTTTGTCACTACGTTATTTCTCATCCTTTGTTGGGTATCTTTCTAAGAAATTTATTTCCTTTATGAAAATCAGGCAGCTGGTGTGGATGCTGAAGAGCCCTGGGCAAGGCTGTTGTCTTTACTTGTTTGATCTAGGGAGCCTGTATTATCTGAGTCCCTGTTGAATAATTTGAGTTAGACAAGACTCAACATTTTAATATAAATGGTTATTTGTCTCTCTTATTTTGCTCACTAACAATGACAGACATAGCACTAAAATAGGGATAATATTTAAATTCTACCAAGTGTTTTAATATTGCCTTAGTGTGTCAGGCTCTCCAGATGAAAGATGTCACGTCATTATAAAGCCAATATTCTGAAATAGCTTCAGTTAGTTTTGTACTCTAGATCTTCATCGTGTAAACTTATCTCCCCTACTCTTACCAATAGCACAGCTTGCTGCTGGTGTTTGAAGCTTAGTCCTGATAAGGCAGGATCAGAGCAGTATGGTGAGAGATGAAGACTACCAAACAGCATAGAGCAACATGTAGACAAGTAGTTCATGCTGAGGGTAATATGGATTATCTGAGCAAATACATTTGTCAGTACAGGGATAGTTTTTTAATTTACACATTGGTATTTTAAAAGCTCAAAACAGCAGCTTTCTGGAAACTGTTGTCCTATCCAGAAGTTCCATCTTCTCTAAGACCTAACAACTAGATGATGCCTACTGCAAATCAGTCTGAGTCCCAGCCTCTGCCAAATTCCAGTCATGTGAATTACATGATACCCATTCAGAATCATTGCCCAAGTGACTTTCTGAGCTATTTGAGATAGATGCAGCACCTCGCTCATCCCCACAATGTTGTACCACAGGCCTGTGGGCACAGTCAGACAGCCATTGCATTCACCTGCAGTGTTGTGGTAAATTCACTTAAAAAGTATTGGACTTGTTTGTTGTTGCTAGTTCTTTTTTTTTTTTTTAATAAAAGTATAGATACTGTGAGTGCTTTTAAACAGGTGTTTTTGGCTGCATACGTCCTAATATGATTCAGCATGCCAATGAGAGGATTTTACCCCATGGGCATCTAACAATCTGATGCGTGTCATTTATCACAAAGTTGAAGCTTTTCTGAAGGAACCTCTTTTTTCTAGTATTCACACATCACTGGTAAAAGCATTTACTTACATAGCAGGCTTCAAAAATGAAGTACATATGAAATGCAAGCATTTAAAATTGCAAGAATGGTTATAAATGTTGTTATTGCCTTTCTAATTGTTACAGAAAAATGAAATGCTAAATCACGTTTTATTAAAGCATGGCTTCTGTGAGAGAAGCTCTTCCATATGACTGGATCATGTTTCATTTTACCAACTCTGAAAACACTTGAGTTAAATATAAAATAGGAAACTTGTTTTCTTTTTTCATTTTTTAAATCATGCTTCACCATTAGATTTTCTAATGTAGTTAAAACTGCATCACTTCAAAGACTAATGTACAAAACAGTTTTATCTAATGTGCTAAGAAAGAACAGATCGATGAACGCTTTTGACTTATGGAATGTACTGACTTGATCTATTGAACAGACAGCTCTACTTGGTGATTTTGAATGGATTTCTTTATTTTTGGATACAGAAATCTATTAAACACATTCAGACAAGTCTTTAAGAATGTGTACGCACAAGTTTAAAAGTGTATGTAGTCCTGCTGGACTCAATGGAAGTTGTGTTTAAAGATCTGCATCTATGAGTGTTTTGCTGGGTGAAGGCCATATAAAACATTGACAACAGCAGATTGTTCAAGATTAGGTGTCCTAAGTACCTATAGATCTGACACTGAAGTCCAGTCTGGAAGGGTAAATCACAAGGAGTACATGCAGTAAATTCCAATATTAAAAAGGGCAGCTTTTATAAAATAATGAGATGTTGTACTCAGTATAGAATTTCTCATTTGTGGAACTACTTATGTTGAGGTTCTGAGTGGGAAGGGAGGGGATGTTACCCCAAATTTTTCTTACTGGATCCATGGGAGACAAAGTCACTGCAGTGCTAATTCCTGTACCATAACCACAGTCCTTGCCATAAGGAACGTGTTGCTTTAGGTATAGATGTAGAAGCAGAGGCACAGAGAGATCAACAGATTTGCTGGAGATCTCAGAGCAGCCCAGAGGATAGATGTGGTTCCGACTTTGCCAGCATGGAGAGGAAAACAGAAATCCAGCAGGCCACAAATGATAGCTCTGCCTGGGCTGTGTTAGATCACATTAATTCTGGTACCAGAGATCAAAGAGAAGACTAAGAGTTCCCAGCCTTGCTGTATGCTGTACCAACAGACGGACAATTGAGGTGTCCTAGCTTTTCCCACAAACTTTCCTAAGTAATAGAGCCAAATGATTCCTAATCACAACATAGTAAACTATACTTCCTTCTTCTTTTTCTTTTTTCCTCTAGAAAGTCCTTTAGGGTTTCATGAAGGGATGCAACTATACAAGCAACTGAGCAACAGTGTAGACTGATCTCGAGCTGTTCAGAGATGGAGTCATAAGTCTCACAGCAGTCTTCACAGTGGAATAATGATAGGCACACTCATTTTACAGATGGGTATGCAGACGGGAGCTTTCTGGGGCCAGATCCTGAGGAAGCTAAGGCTGTTCATCACTTTCAAGGATGTAGAATCACAGCTACAGCAATTTATTGGTGTTGCAGCAGAGCCCGGACCAGACTGCAGGAGTTCCAGCTGCCTGCTGTAGTTACTATTGCCCTAAACCAAACTTGCGTAGAAAGAAACCTGTTTGTAACTGAACATTGTACACAAGTTGAGACATTTGCATGAAACCTGTTTGTAACTGAACATTGTACACAAGTTGAGACATTTGCATGTAACTGAGTAATAAAATGTTAAGATACCATCCAGACTTTATCTATAATGATTATACTTCCATTTTTATTTTATTTCTTTTCGTCTCCCAAGCAGAATGCTGAGACAAAATACTCTTTCTTGAGAAGAGTCACCCAGAAGTGACTCTCCTGTAGTTGAAAGCATGTCTGGCATGGCAAGCACCTATACTGTGTTTTTCACCAGTCATTACACCCACCTGTGACAGATAAGACCTTGTCTGTTCACAGAGATTGAATCTAGTGCTAAATGACTCTAGGTAGCATTGGGCAGACCATGGAGATTTTAGCAGGACTTTATCTATGAATGCTTAATGTCCTCCCTTACTGCTCTCCTAGGAGATCAAGCTTTGGGAGAAGTCAATACAGCACAATGCCCACTTATGCTTGCACATTTGAGGTATGTTTAACATGTATACACAAGTCTCTGGGATTTTTTGATACTAAAATACACAAGAAAGGTGGGGGGAGAAAGCAGAAAAAACTCTCTCTGCTCATTAGTGTAAACCTAGTTCTTGGCACATTATAGAAAATTAGTAGCTTTTAAGAAAGGGCTTTTAATTGCTTAATCTAAGTAATGTGGACAATGGCATACGTGTTTTATTTTAGGGTCTATCTAGCCCACTCAGAAAATGTAATGGACCTAATTTTCATTTAGTATAGGTCTGTGCAGTTCCTAAAACATCTAAATGGCTATTAATTTAATCAGGTAATTTAACTATAGCTCTAGAAAAGGCCACCAGCTAGTTGTCACTCAATGATTATGAGGATGACATTTCTATCCCATGATGCCAGAGGCAGACTTTGATACATCATTTTCTTTTTGAAGGTTAAACTCAGATAACCTGCCTTTGGCATTTAATTAGCTACATATTAAACACTCTTTTAATAATAAAATGATTAAAAATTTTATTGCTTCTCAAATGAGGCCCTTTTAGATAGATTTAATGACTTGGTTAGAGCACTGTAGTTTGTGAACCAAACCTTAGTTAGACCGGTATATAGTATAATGATATGCTTTACAGCTTGCAAAATCTGTATTTTATTCAAATGACTGCCATAATCATTTTGGGTAAAACTTATAATGCATTCTTCTGTATTTTTAAGTCTAACTGTTAAATGTCATTGGAAAGTAACTGAGAACCACCTGATTTCAAAGATTTAGAGAAATAATCAAATTCAGACATAGTAACACTAAGCTGCAGTACGATTAATATACTGTATTTTATATGGAAATTGTTTATCCTTTAAAAAAAATCATTCTTCACAGTTTAATATCTGTAAAAAAAAAACCCACCAAACTCTCATGTTCATTTAGCAATGATAATAAAGCATGGACAGGCTAACAGTCTCCACTCTTTATTTGGTATAAAAATGTTAGAGATTTAATGAAAACTGACACAAAAAAAGATAATATTTTCTCCATTCTTTCACGGTAGTAACAGTGTCATGACTACAAAATAGCTATAAATATAATTCCATGGGCTATGCCATCAGAGCGAGTATCACTATAAGACAAAGTAAATACATGTCATTTAAATATGTATATATATATATATAAATACATATATATGCATATAATGTCTGTATACACATCGATTTCTCTATATGCTTAAACAAGTACATACATATGATCTAAGGATTAAGGTAATTATTAAAAGCTCAATTTTTTGCAGCCGTGAGTTTGGTGCACCAAAATCCCATCACCTTCGCAGCCAGAACTAGATAACTTCCTTGCAGGGAGTTTGTGGCAGCAAAGCAAAATGTAGGAATCAATCTACATTCCAGTCCCCTTAAAAATGATCCCTTAGTACCAAATATGTGGTCAGGACAGCTGGATAAATAGGAAAGATCATCTCCAAGTCTGGAGACAAGCACTTTACACAACCTTAGTAATGACATATTAAAAAGATGGAGCTTTCAAAAACTACTTTTACAAGCAGAAAGGACAGATCATTTTCTTTGCCAAGATGTGTTTGGTAAAGGAAAAAGGGAGACAGTCAGAACTATGGATATGACCTTTTAATTTTGAATCTACCTTAGTCCCTGTCCAGATATAAATTAGGACCACCTAGAAGTAGCTCTGCTTATTGGAGCACGCTTTAGGGAGTAGAAGTCTAGTTCTCTCTGTTCTTCTCATGTCTCCTGTGTCAGGGTAGGAACAGCAGTAAAATGAGCACCCGTGGTCTTCTCACCATTGACATCCACACAGTTTTACACCTTGTGGTTGAAGCCGCATACGTAAAGAGTTACGACAGGTGGTTGCATCAGGGCTGTGAGCATGTCAATGGGCTCGAAGTTTCCCAAATAGCCTCTCATGCAGAGGTTATCTGCTGTTGTAGCTTGTTGGTACGTTGGTGTGGGTTCTTTTTGTACTTTTAACTACAGGCTTATCTGGCCTGTTGGCTTTTGAAGGGCTAATATAACCCTGCAAGAAGTCTGGGCAGCCTGGCTTCTTCTAACTGTTGAGATTTTCTGCAGCATTATGTATGTATGGATGTTCCCAACATGTTATTTCTCAACTTTTTAGGCCACACCTCATTTCAGTTAATTAAGACTTCTTCATGCCTCATTATACGTTATAGCAAAAGGGGAAAATGGTGCTTTACATCTCATTTGGCACATGCAGCACCTAGCCTATGAGATGAGACAAAACTTCAGAAGTGCTGCCCAGATATAGTACCACACAGTATACTTGTATTCTGGAGCCTCAGTAAAAGCCTTATCAGAGAGGACAATCACAGAATGGTTTATAGAAGAAATTGTAGAAGATGCACCAAGAGAAAAAGACAAGATTACCTATTCTTTGGAAGATTATATTATCAAGGCAAATCAGGGGTATGTAAAATACTACTTTTGCAGTATGCCTCCATTTTATAAAATATTTGTTAATCAACATGGAAACCATACCATGTATGGTTTTGGCTTAAACCATACCGTGTCCCAAGAACTGAAGTTTTTGGAGGCTACTTCTCATAGATAAGGGACAGGTTACTTGAGGAGATGGTTTATACCACGGTGATGACACTTGCACTGCTGCCTTCACAGTTACCTTTTGCAAGGGATGTGGGGGAAAAAAAAGATCTCTCAAAGTTTGTTCTTAACCATGTACAGATTTCAACAGAATTCTAAAAGAAAGATGGCTGGAAAGAAGACAGGCCAAGGATTTTCCTAAGAACCAGACAAGCATGTCAGAACAACAACAAAAAAAAATCAGTCTTTTTAGACTTTTATTTAAGAGCATCTGCTTTAAGAATGCCTTCCATCCTGGTTAGCCTTTCCATGGTTGCTTTTGTTATCTTTTTTCTTTTACTTGAAAGATGAATCTTCCCTTTCAAACCATTTGATTTTGTAAGCTATTCCTCTGCTTTAAAGTAACAATAAAACAAGCAGCAAATTTGTCTTGAAATGCAAACGCCCTCTTCCAGTCATGCATATGCCTGTTCTGGGAGCATGCCCACCCTCTGCAAAAATTCCTAGGCATACCAGATTTCATATTCTCATTTTTCTTTGTGAATAATGACTATCTCTTTTCTTATGTTACACTTCTGTGCCCAGCTATTCAGTTTCTGCTTTTCCACAGGGGAAATAGCTGTGATCTTAATATCACAGGATGATATTGCAGTATATTATTTTATTATGTATCTATGGTGCAGGTGAACTACTGAATGAAGAGGGTTCAGGCAACACCTTCTCTGCTTTTACTCCTGTTTTTTGAGTATGCAGACAGCTTGTAGCTGATTTCACTTCTCAAATTCTATGAAGGGGATTCCTAGTGTGCTGGATTCTATGGCCAAGGACTAAATCCATACTCAGACACAAACTGCTAGTACTTTTGTTCCTCTTACAGTGTCCATGTTAGCACAGAGCTGAATATACCTAGAAAATCAAGGCAAGTTCGAACAGGTCCTCCACAAATGCCACCAAGCAGGTACTTGGGTAAAATCCTCACTTTTGGAAAGACAGTTTGAAAACTCTACAACCTTCAGTGATGCTTACATTTCACCTAATTCATTCAAATATATCAGTTATAGTTAACTGCACCTGGGCTAAATGTATTGTAAGGGTCCTGTGTTAATAGCTCGGCTAAGGTAGTTGCTCTTTGCAATGAAAGAGAGCCTTTTCCTTTCTCCCAGGCATGAGTTCCTGCACTGCCTGATACCGCACCAAGTCAGTCCATCATACACACACACAATTTGGCAAGAATAAAACTTTCTGGTTGCATAGTAAGCTGAGCTGGCTCACCAAGGAATCAGACTAGTACTAGAGGTGGCTTAAGGGAAC
This sequence comes from Pavo muticus, assembly GCA_016647715.1. Taxonomy (NCBI): domain Eukaryota; kingdom Metazoa; phylum Chordata; class Aves; order Galliformes; family Phasianidae; genus Pavo; species Pavo muticus. Next base: position 2,029,044 of record JACDJE010000100.1, on the reverse strand, counting down.
AACACTGTATCTGGGAAAGGACAGTTTCCTCTGACAATAGCGAGCCTTTTGATGTTTTCAAATTATGCCTTCAATAGGAATGGGGAAAAAAAATAGCTCTTCAGCACTCTTTCAGTGTAAAATGAAAGCCAGTTTTAATCAGTTTTACTTTGCTAAGAAAAGAAAGTGATCCAACTTTGTATATTTTGAAGGCTAATCACTAGCCAAACACCTAGTTCTCTAAAACCATCGCATCCTACAGGAGATCCTGGATAACACGAATAATATGATTTAGACCTGCATTTGATAACTGAGATCCAAGCTACCTACAAAGAAGGGTGAGGTAGAGCTGGAAACAAATCACACTGTGAGCAGAAGCCATAGAAATTTCAGATATTCAAAAACACATTCCCAACTAATACTTTAAAAAAATAACAAAGATCTGTATGTAATGTTATGAGTTCATCCCATGAAAATAACTAGTAGTGAAAGAAAGGACATTTATAGCACTGTGCTGGCAATGATTACAGATATAACACTTTAAAATAAAAAAATGAAAGATGAGATGGTCCCATAGAAAAGTTTGATGCACATTTGAGAATCATAGAATTGCTCAGGTTGGAAAAGACCTTAAAGATCATCGAGTCCAACCACAACCTAACCATACTACCCTAACTCCAACAACCCTCTGCTAAATCATGTCCCTGAGCACCACATCCAAACCGTTTTTAAACACATTCAGGGATGGTGACTCAACCACCTCCCTGGGGAGCCTATTCCAGTGCTTAACAACTCTTTCAGTAAAGAAGTTTTTCCTGATATCCAAAGAAGTTTTTCCTGATATCCATTTTGTTGGGGTGACTGGAATCTTTCTATTGACTTCAGTGGACTTCCAGTTAGGAGTCAAGTCATTGAATTCATCAGGTAGGTTTGTGCCTATGCGACTGGAAATAAAAAACAGTGTGATTAGACTAGAACACTACGTGTTGAATTTCAGGCTTTCAACAAGCATTTTGTTTACAATATTTTTAATTAGCACGTTCAGTGTAGTCTAGGAATATAGTGAAATCTGAGCAGAAGATTTTTGTATGACAAAGATACATGTGGTTTGATTAATAAATATATGAGAATAAATATATTTTAACAGTAAATACTGCTTTGTTAAAAAACTGAAATTGTTCTATAAATTCAGCTTTACCTTTTATTATCTGAAATATATGAAAGGAACTCAACAAAAAATTAATGTTGAAACAGATGTGCAGTTCTATATTTCAGTATACTTTAGGTCTGAATCTAATAATAAGTTTTAGTGGCTTCTGATTTCTGGGCTTTTCTATGCACATTTTGGCATTTTGTTACATAATTTTTATTCATTTGTTTATTTATTTATTCTTAGAGACTGCTTTCATGGTCTGAGCTACAACAAATCTTACTGCTAGCTCTGAGTACAAAAGACAAACACTGGTGTGATATACCGCATGTAATATTTTTGGTGGAACTACAATAAAAACAAGAAAGTATCATATTATTTAAGATTTCTTTTTATGAACATGGACTGAATGTCACAATAATACATACGCAACACTTGTTTTCCCAAAGTCATCTGAATAAAAGAGCACCCATTTTACATGAACCTGGACTTCAATCCCTGATGGCCATAGTAGCTTCTATGAGTTAAAGGCAGTACTGGAGGAAAAGGCAACTTGATCTGACATCTTGGATCTACTTAATTTTAACCTAAAATTCCTTTTTCTCTTCCAATTGTCTGGAGAGTTTCTACTGAAAATATTAGAGTAGTTTTAGGCTTTCTTTTAGTCAAGTTTCACTTCATGTCACTTTTCCTAGAGCAAGTTGTCCAGGTCTGTGTCCTGTATGATTTTGACAGACAAACTCCATAGCCTCTCTAGACAACCTGTGCCAGCGTTCAACCACACTAAGGAAATGCTTGCTTGTTATGGAATTGTTTGAAAATATTAGGCATACTATGATCTGACAATTGCCTCATACAGAGAGAGGAAGAACAAAGTTAGCTGCCTTTGTGGCACCAGTATTGTAGGAGTGGTGAAGAAGTGATTACTTCTCTGCTGATAACCCCATCCACCAGTATTAATCTCTCCTTGCCTTCAGTACAGTGACTCTGAAAATCTTTCCGTATAGGTTACATATTCTCAGTTGTAGTCTATTGTAGCTGCTGCTCAGTCCCGTACATAAAATGTAATAGTGCATTTTTGTCACTGAAAATGCTTTTGCTGTAGTCGTCTCTGTTGCAGAAGAGAAGTTTGATATGCCTAGTGAAAGGGAGTGCTTGCTTCACTGAGAAATAAGTAATGGAAAATACTGCCCTACTCCAAATGTTTCCTTACCAGCAAGTTTATTTTATTTTCTTAATAACTTCCCTCAGATATGTACATATTTTGTATGTATGATTATGGTAAAGATCCTTAGTTTTACAAAACCAAGTAAAATCCTGTTTGATCTAACAATTGCTATCTGCAAAGCACAAAAATTTTCCTTTCCATATAAGAACTGTGGAACACACAAACAAAGAAAAGTTGTTGTTTCTCTGCACTCTTGCTGCCTTGCTCTCTCCCCTCAAGGACAGAATCTTCTGGGTTTCATGTAATTTGTATGAAAATGAAATGCTTTCCAGTTCTTTCATTTATGTTATGCAAAGTCAGTGTTCTCTCCAGAATTTAAAGCATACCCAGTGAAACTTGACAGGTAAGGGAGGGAAGGTGGAGGAAGGTCTTAGAGGTCTGAGAAAGCGAATATAATTTACAATGCCTAAAACCATAAAATTTCATTAAATATGTAAAGCCAGCACAGCTACCAGGAGAGGAAACTAGGTAGGGCTGGCCCCGAGCACTGAGGACACACTCCTCAGAGACTCCCTGGTGTCCTTCAGTGGGAACAGGACTGCACGTTGGAAAGCTTTCCTAAGCTGTGTTAGTGGACATCCTGCATCTGGAATGCCACTCCATTTCCCCTCCCAATTTGTCAATAGCAAACAAATATATATGCAAATGTCACACTTCATTTGTCACATCTGGAAGTTGGTGTGAATGAGAAACCCTTATCCTCTTGCATGAGATGTAAAAATCATTCCTTTTCTCCATTGGAAAGTAACCACAATCTTTTGCAGTTTCTCCCAGGAAATTGATCATCTCTTGTTTTCAGCATACTCCCAAGGTACAAGAAATTCAAGAGTGAAACACTACTCTCTGTCATGATCAGAAAAGCCCATCATCAGGCAAAATTTACCCTTGTCTCTCATTCTGAAATCTTTTCCTGAGTCCCCTCAGATCAATTGTAAAGAAACCATTAAAATATGTTTGGGGAAGCATTCTCTTTCAATAATAAGATTTTTCCCCAAAAATGCCAGTTCTGAGCTTTCCCAGGCATATCATGCTCGGGCTGATGGGACCCATTTCTATGATCTCAGTAAGAGCAGAATATACTTAAAGACCCCAGGCACTCATACAGACACACAGGCAGCCAGACTATATACTTCATATTGTATGTGTAGTGGTCAGGTAACACAGAACTGATTCCAAAGATTTCAAAATGTCTGGTGTTCTTTAAAAGGAGTTCTGAGTGCTTATGATTTACTGAGATACCTGCGATAATTGAAATTCATCTTTATACTTTTAATTTCTTACTTAAGGAATTAAATTCCTTAATTTTGGAGGGTGAAATAGAAGTTTCATAAGCATGGTGCTCAGCCTCCCAGCTTTGCTATGGATCTAGAAAAACAAATGCTCAATAGAAACACACCTGGTTCCCTGCAATTCTCTAAAATACAGGATGCGGTTAAAGGGCTGTCACAAGTCTTACTGCAAGTGAAAAAAACTCTGGTGCTTTCCTTTGCATGCTTCACATTTAATCAATTTAAAATGTGACAGTATTCCTAGAAAACCTTGTTTCTCAGCTTATAAAGGCCCGGTATTCAAGCATTTTTGAGTGATAATTCAATAGGATTAAATTACACTCATGTGACAGCTGAACCTCACTAATGAGGTACATTTCAGTAAACTGTTGACAGAACTGTCTGGAAGGCTTCTTTAATTTACCAACATGTAACAACATGGGAAAAGCATTAGTCAACTAGATGAAGATGAATAAACATTGAGGTCTGGGAGCATTTTACATTAACACATGACAACCTAAAAGTGTTTTTGTCACTTGCTCTATTTAGCCCAAGGCAGTCACTGAATAACTGGTACCTGTTAGTGTGATTGACTTACCAAAGCAACAGAAGGGATTATATTTAAGAATTTCTATGTGGAAAACAAGCCAGAGAAATGTCTTCCTTTTTTCTTAAGATAACAGTTGTTTTGTGGGAAGATGTCTTACAGCTACAGTAAGGCTGAAAGAATTTTAAAATTGCTTCAAATGGACTGCCAGAGTGCTACATCATTTTTTTTTTCATTTCAGAAGGTCTTTTTTAAGCTTGTTTAAAACATCATTCCATATAAGTGTTGACTAGCAATAGTATATACAACAGTTCACTAGCCAGACAATGTAGGAGGAAGAGAGAAGGATGCAGAGACAGACTCCATAGCTTCCAGTAACACAAAACAACTCCTTATGTATGTCAGATTCGGCATATATAGTCATTAGTATTTTTAAATAGAAGCTGAGGGATAATTAAGGAACTGATGTTATCATTAAATAGTAAAACTAAAATGCATACCAAAATGCATGAAGACAAAGCAATGCCAGTAATTTTAAATGTGCAGTTTCCTGTAGGTGTAAATTAGCACAGGCAATTTTAAAGGCATGATGAAAAGTGTCTTGCCTGTTGCACGCAACTGATCTATCTGCTGCACTTTTAAAATCTGGAAACTTAAGTACTTGCAAATATCTTAAGCAAAAACTACCCCAAGACTTACGGGAAGTGGTCCACTGAAAGAAAAGTGTGTCTCTTGTAATCAGGTTGCATATTTAATGAAGTGAAAGAAAGTACTTATTCTATTCCTCCTCAATATCTCCCAATACAATGCTCATGGTCCTATATGAGGTTTCTTCCCTAATAGGGACTGTATGCCCTGAAGTACTAAGACATTCCCTGATGAAGGGGAGAAAAAAGACAATTGGACCAGAGCACAAGTTTTCCAATGTAGTAGAAACAGAATGGTACGTTAAATAAGACTACAGTTGAGGATTAATGGGAAACAGAATTTTTTGTTGGCTAACCAATGGAGAAAAATCAGAAGACTATATTCACTTGGATGGGGATCAGACCTCAAAAAAGAACCATAACAGTCTTATTACATTGATTTACATAGAACAGTGGGAAGGGAAATGAAACAGAAGTGTAAATTGATCTTTCCATGAGTAAAGCTGATGAGATCAGGAAATACACATATGCAGAGTCTTTTAAAAAATCAGTCTTTACCAGTTTGGATTTGTGCTACTTCATTGCTATGTGTGGGCTACCCATTACACTGGGATTTTTCCATGGCACTACTAGAACACATTGTTCCTTTTGTTGGTTCCTAATTCAAGCAGCAATTAATCACTCCAGCATAATCCCAGTTTCTGTGATCACAGGATCGAGCATCATAGTTTCATTCAGAGCGAACAGGCTGGTGTCTTGAACAGGCCTGTAATGAAAAGCCAAGAATTTTGAGTGTATTCATAAAACTGTTTTGAAAATATAGAGAGAAATGTCTCAAATGAAAAATGTCTGGAAGGAGGAATAAAGAAGGGGACAGGTGGCTGTCATATACTTCTTAAACTGTTTCTGAAGACTCTTGCACCTTGTAATCCTGGTGATAGCTTATTGAAAGCAGTGATGCCACAAAAATGGAGTAGAAAAATAGATACATGCTGTGCTGATAATGCATCTTTTTTAACAGTTTGAGTCCCTGGGGCTAAGAAGGGCTAGTGCGTGACTGTCTCTCTTCCTTTTTTTTCCCCCTCTTAACTCAGATGCAAGTGTATTTATCACGTATGAAGCAGAAATCTCTTTTGTCACAAAAGCTAACTCTTTTATGGAGTTTTATTTTTTCTGGACAGAGGATTTACTTGTACAGCTTTCATTACTACAGTGCCAGCATAGCTCACAGTCATGATGCATTTATTCTCACAGAACTTTTTGAAGGAGGGATAACGCTCTTATTGAGCACAGAGCCTAGAGCACTCAAACTCACTAACTTGCTTAACACCACACAAATATCTGCTCCAAAACAAGAGCTTAAATTCAGGTCATCCAAATTTTTCTATATGGAAAAATCAGCAACTGAAAGAGCTCTCTTTTCAGACTAGCTTCTAAAAACACATGCACCACTTCTTAATTGTTTTTTAGGCCTACCAAATATCCACAGCTACCAGATGACACCTTGAGTAATACTCCTTGAGTAAGATTCAGTAAGTCTATTGATGGCTTTCACTAAGTTTCTTTCTGTTCATCTGTTTTATTATCAATAGTTTCTAACTATGATGTAATCAGTGAGATTGAAAAGACTGGCATGCGTCAGTGTACGGTAACTGTTGAGTCACAGCCTAAACCACTGATTGAGCACGTGGGGAAAGGACCCCGTCAGCCTTGGGAGCACAGGTGAAGGCAATTCACCTGTGCAACCTCTTAGAATTCATTTAAGGGCTGACTGCCAGTGGAGAAGGATCTCTTTCTAGAGATCCCTTCTTTTTGGGCTTTTCCTCCATGAGCCTAGATCTTTGGAGATGGGTGAGCAGTATATTTTCCTTCCCTTGTAACGCCTTTCTATTGCATTAGTCCTTCTACCTCTTGTACAACTTGTACACCTCTTGTATCAACCGTCCATTGTATTGATCTTTCTGATTGTTACAATCTACTATCCAGAAAATGCTAAGAGCCATAGAATCCTAACTATCAATTGAAGCAATTTGACTAGCCATTGGAAAACATGGGAATTCAGTTAACTTTTCTAAATAGTACTGTTTTCAATTTAATCACAATCTTCCCAGTATGCCTGGTCTATAATACTTTAAATTAAGAAGAATTTGCAAATTCAGGAAAAATATCAAGGGCAGGAGTATATCTTTAGCAATGATTTCTGCTGGGTTTCAGGAGAAACTGTTAGAAATGCTGAGAGATTGTTTCTGAGGACACTGGCTGCATGCTGATTCATTATTGGAAGTGTGGTCAAGTATCTATCCGCTCTTCCATTTGGCTTCAGCTCCTTGAATCCAAGTTCCTGTTCTTATCTTCACTGATCTAGTGCAACCTCCTATGTCCCAAGGAGGAAATGGCTCAGGTCCAAAGCTGCTTTTCAGAACATGTCTGTTTCTGTGTCTGTGTGGCTCCAGAACAAGACCACCCTGAATAAATTATGGTCTTCCTAACAGGTAGAGCATCTACCCCCAAAGAGTCTGTGTTACTTGTTTGTGATATATGGCCTTGATTTGTCCTGAGAGAATAACTAGGTTCGGTAGAGCAAGGATATTGTTCTACATCTTTTAGCTGTGAGAATAAAGTGTACCCCAAGCTGCTATCACTCTATTCTTCAGGCTCGGAAAGCTGACAATTCCAGGTCTGCTGCTCTTATTGGCTACAAGATCTGCCAGCCAAAAGATGACACACATCTTGTCATGACAAATTGCTTAATTACTAGTTTGGCAACATGTAATACTTTGTATTTGCTATTATCATCAAAGCAGAAGAAAACGAGAAATACATCCATTACCCTGAGAAAAAAGTCTACTGTTACCATAAATTTATGATAAAGAAATGAAGTAGGTTCAAGTTTAATCACACCAGCAGTAAATCAAATATCACATTTAAAACAACGAATTACAAAGAGCCTCCTCACACTCACTTAGCATTGATAAATTAGTAATGTAATATTAAATTATTCATATCTTTTTTTTCCTTAGGACTATAATGATATACTGTACACAGCACTGATAATTTACTTAGGCTGAGTCCATTCATTTAATTATGCTGCTAAACTTGGTAGGCCAATTGGTCATCATGAGAGTTTCCAGGCAAGCTAATCACAAATATATAGAACATGTCCCTTATTGTCCCCAGCGGCTAAGTGCTAAAATGCTATTTAGTGCTCAGAAGGTTAATGTCCTGCTTATGTAAATTGTCCAATTTAACATTCAGCAGCAGTATCATAAATTCTGGCTCCAGGATTTCATTAAACGTATGTTCAAACTAGTTGACCTTAAAGGTTAACAAGCACAAGTTAAACAGGACAATTATTTAACTCACTTCTTATCAAGAGACTGAAGCGTTCTAGCCATTTAATAGTTATGCATACTTCACAATTAGAATTCTTAAAAGGTCTCTGATAAAGCGGCAGGTCATGAATTTTCATAAGGATGTCAGATAATAACTATTTATCTGCTCTTGTTTTTCTTTCTTATAAACTTAAACTTTGATCTTAACATTCAATTACAAATGATTCCACCGAGAAAGACTAGGTGACTCAAGGAGCTTGTCTTCACATTAATTTGAATCTAAATTAAGCTTTAAAAACATTGCATCCATATTGTCTCCTACAGAAATTAATTTAGAAGTTAGCAACCTACTCTTTATGCACAAAAACACTTTGGCCTTTCAGCACTGGTCAGTCAAAAAGCACCAAATGCCAAATGATTACATCAGGCTAACCATAGCGTTCTTTATGTAAATCATAGGAAAAATGTCTCCTTATACATTATAAAATAATTTATACAATCACCTTGCCTCTTGATATGTTAACCGAAGATGAAAACAGATTATCCAAGACTATTTTTATTATTTCTCAGAAGGATTTTCCAGAGGCTTTTGTGAAGTCTGAACAACGGCAGCTCCGAGGGGTGGCCACTAGTTCCACTGCTGCCTATGGCAGAAATGATGCATTGAGAGCATTCCCTGTGCTGACATTTTGCATCCCAAACTCACGCTTTCAAGTGCAAGAGGATCGAGTCATAGCTTCAGGAATACATTAGAACACTAAACATATACCAAAAGTCTCAGAGCTGACAGTAACCATATTCCAAGGAAGTTGTAAAAATATTATTTTTTGAAGCTCAACTGTATGAGATGATTATATTAATCAGATAGAATAGCAACAAGTCCTTTAATATACATAAATGATGCAATTCCCGTAATATTTTAAAGAAAGAAAAAAAAACAGGAGAGAAATCAAGTTACTATACAAGAGAAAAATTATTTTCCCTTTAGAACATGATTATGCATTCACCCACCTCACAGCATGATTTTGTTCAAGGCAAAACTTTTATCCTGAGAATGTATTTTCCAAAATAGGACCCAAAGATGCTTTGGAGCTAAGATCTAATTTTTTTTTACTAGTAACTACAACAGAGACAGATCAGATGGAAATGGTGTAAGCCCATGAAGATAGGAAGCTGACAGCAAATATTTCAATATTTTATTTCAAAAATTTCCTATTCTAGCAGGGACCAGAGTACTAAAGATCTTGGCAGTCAGGACATACTAAGAATACAGTTACGTCATGTTAGCCCTGAGGGAAAGAGACTAATTGTTGCTACTTGCTGTACATTTATACTGCCTGTGGAAGTATAGTACATTGGAGTTTTGTATAAGCAGATTACTTTGGTCTGGTTCAGCAGAGTTTTGTTTCCTAAAAGCATTGTAATTTAATGATGAAAAAGGAGATGATGAATATTCATTCATCTTCTTAAGGGTTATTGAAAGTCTTGAAGAAAGAAAATAATAGTTTTCTAACATACTGAATGTGACAGCACTGGATGACCTCATGTGTTGCTCTTTTTCCAAACTTCATTTTTTGAATTCTGGCTTCTAATTCTTCCTGAAAGAGGACATAAATAAAGCTGAATAGCTAATGGACTAAAAACACTTATGATTAGGTTTTCGTAATGAAGATTATTAATGGCTTCCTCCGCACATGCACTGGCATGTAGTGCAATATTCATTTCTAAAAGTAAGATTTAGAGCCCTATTTGCATTAAAAAAATGAAAGATTCCATTATATAGCTACATGCAATGGATTTCTAATAAGGATAAACAGAAACATTTTCTTCTTAAGGCAGAAAGAGCTACCATAGAGCTTCATTGGGAACTCACACCTGTATGTGGATTTCACATTCATCTTCTTAGACAGACATGGATATGTTTGCTTTATTGTTGTCAACAGTGCTGAAAGCCCTGGATCTGGTTTTAAGCGCTAATTCACACATGACTTTCTTTGGCTTTTCCTGGAACTGTAAACCTTCATACCTGAGAAGTCAGGTGGAGATATTAAAGGCTATCTGCAGACAATGTATCCATAAATAAATAAGAATAAAAATGTACGCCCTTCTGCCAAGCTTCTAACCTTCTCCTAGTTTTTCCTCCTTTTTATCCTTAGGGGGTAGTAATGACAGGTTTAAATCTAAAAACAAAGACACAACCTGAAAAAAAACCTCTATACAAAAAGCAGCTGCCTATTTATTAATACAGATCACCACAAACACTCTAAACCGACTCCACAAGTCCCAGACTAGCTACAAATTTTCGTTCTGATACTGAAAGCTAAGTTTCTTTCTGCCATCGTGGTACCTCCTAGCAGCTGCTCTCCTGCTGAACAAATAAAGAGCCTGTTGGCAGGAAAACTAGCACGTAAAACTAAAACAAGAGCAACTACAGAAATAACTGCTTTCAGAACAAGGAGCATTGTTTCTGTGACTTTGTGCTCTTTCAGTAATTTCTCAAGCCCAATCCAAACGTCTACTCACTGCAACAGTAAACATTACTAAATCAAAAAATTCAGCTTCTCTACAGATTGAAATGAAGACCTGTAAGGTTAATCTTTTCTCAAAAGCTTTGTAAATAACAAAGCAATAAATCTGAAACAAAACCATAGGCAAATGACATAAAGACCTTGCCAACATGTACTTGGTGGTAGCTGCAACACAGAGACGCCTGTGTTTTTGGGTGGGGTGGTTGACTCTGAAGAGAGTGACTTAAGAGGGTTCTTAAAAAAGTTCCAGACATAAGATTCTTGATAGACCTCACCTCGTATAAATAAACTTTTGCTATGGCTAGGGCTTAAGTTCTCATTCAGCTAAAGGAGAATTAGCTGGATTCACTGATTTGCAGTTTTATGTTGTGAGGAGGAGGGAGCCCAGGAGGAGGAACTGATATATATTTTTATAAATACATTTCTTTGTAGCAATATATCTGAATACAAGGTTTAGTTTCCTGTGTTTTATATGCTCTTGTGATCTTGCTACTAGAAAAGTTCAGGTTGCTAAAAACATACTATCGCTTGAGTATGAGAGACCAGCTGTAAACCCATTCCCACTGCACTTCAACTGCCAGTAGAAAACAGGATCATTTCATTGAAGATGTTCTGATATGACAACTGTGCCTTTTTTTCAGCATCCAGGTGCAAGAAGCACATGCTTGCAATCTCATGTATTTAGGTAGTTAAGCATATCCTTAGTTAGCATGTTTCAAGCTCACAAGCACTAACAGGGAGATTTCACGTGCTCAGAGGCTTAGAGTCACGCTGAAGCTTTTTGAAGTGAGGTTTTTAGAATATCTCCTGAAGTATGATAACTCACACAATTGGATGTTAGTGAACATAGATGTACCAAAGCTTGATACTAAATGAGGTGTAAAAACAGATGCAGTTGCTGATCTTTTGCAAACAGGTTTGAAAGTAATTAAGTCCAGCTAAAAAACAGAACTTCCTTGTCTTACAGTTAAATATATTAAAAATTCAAGCTAGTTTATTATGAAATCTTTCTTTAGCTCTTATGTCATTGTACAAGGATATTATCTCATCATCCTATAATATAGTTTTTGCTTTGTAGCTACTATCCTGTTTTTGGCTAACCCTTCTACATCTGTATTTAATAATGACTTTTATAGTCAATGTGAAATCACCTGGCTTTAGGGAGACTGTCACAATTGTTAACAATGTAGATTCAGGATGATTTCATTATTTGAGATAATTAGACATAGCTTAAAAAGATTAAAGTAACAAATAACCCTCTTTAATACAAATGTATATAAACCTCCATTAGACAATTTTGTAATAATAAATGCCTCAACTTGTAGATAATCACCTTAGAGAATTATTTTTTTCTGCAGTCTATTACTTTATAACTGGTGAGACATTGGTATTGACAGAATTTACAGGAACTGTCTCTGCAGAATCCATAATGAATACAAACTAAGTATCTATTCTGGCACTTTTTTCACTACTGAACACTTCTGTTTTGATTTGGATATCTTTCTACTATACACAGGTTCAAGCCATAGTCTTCACTGTGATATCGTAAAAGCAGAGGGCAACTTTCTAAGCTTACTGAAACTGCTGTTTTTTCATGTTTGCAAGTTTGTTTTTTTCTTCCCTAACCACTCATGAAAGTTCTTTAAAATTATCAGATGATGAATATGGCTAAGTATAATTTTAATTTAAAAAAAAAAAAAGCATCATTAAAGATTTGGAAAAAATATTGACTGCTTTCCTTTGTTCTCCAGTCTGTCCTGCTTTATGAGTGCTTAAACATTTAAAATCTACTGAGGACATAAAAGCACATTTTGAGAGATGAGTCCTTTGACTTAGTGTTTCTTGGAACTCCAGCTAGCTCCTGTGATTCAAATAGAGAAAATCTGGCATGAATTCCTAACAGTCCAGTTACCAGCCCATGTAACTAAAACATCACTAGCATAATTCATTCCTATGGAATATAGAAACAAGAATGGTTATGCTGCCTGAAGAAGTTAATGGAACTAGCAAAGAAGAAACAAAGAAGAACTTAAGATTTAGCTATCAGGTTCTTTGAATCCTTTTATCTCTCTCCCATTTCCTCATACAAATGTAGAAGAAAATAATTGGTCATCAACATTATGAACACACACATCTTTTAAACTAGGGAGTTGTATTTCAAATGGCGTCATGGTTTTGGTTGAAACCTAATATAAAATAATCAATATCTACATACAGATAAATTGAGATAGCTGCAAACTCAAGCACTTAAAAGTTGGGAAAGCAGAAATTTTAGATTACCCAGGATTATTCCAGGAATTCCTTGCACTGTGATAACCTGCCACATTCAACAGGCAAGTTTTCACTCTTTCTGTTTGGCACCATTTTTCAGGCCATGTCTCTCAGTCCTCAAAGCCTTTTATGCATACAGTGTGGTTTTCATCACTTAGAAGGATAACAGTGGTTCAAGTAGTTATCTGAGTTGTAAAATACATATTTATGTTTCCAAATATAGGTATAAATGTACTAAAATGTTGTGTTTACCTTTGTGTCNTTTATTTCAACATAAATGATGGAAGAGATGCCAATCCCAAACTCCAGGCTTTATGCCATCGATTAAAATATAGTCCAGAACAATAAAAACAGTACCACACCCACATAAAACAAGCAGTCAGCAAGAAAAATAGCAGAATAAAGTTTTCCCAGTGAAAGCAATCCTTTCTTTGCCCACTCCTTGTGCTGTGAAAGGAGACTTGACTATATTTGTGAGAATGGGCAAAAACTCAGTTTTCTTACTCTGCAGTGGTTTTTGAATGAAAGATTTGCTGCCGTATTTTTGAGGGTTTGGCTTCTTCCAAATGTTAGGAATTATTGAAGATACCCCTTACAAAGCTCTGCTGTAGCTGACTATTCAATCAAGTATAGATATGCATGAGAAAAATAAATTAAAAGCTCTGGAAAGACTATCTGTAGTGGTGGGACTTTGTTTTGGCACAAACCTTTTAAAAAGTACATTCATTTTCCACCAGTTTCATGCCTTCATGGGAAGAGCAGGTAACCCACACCCCTGCCAGAGCTCACTGTTGTTTATAGTCTCATACTTCTAGCCATTGGCCTAAACACCCCTTGGTGTACCCACCTAATGCAGCTGTGAAAGACAGACTGTCAGGCTGTGAATTCTTTTCTGTGCCATTTGAAACTAATCCCTTTTCAGGTTTTCTGTGCCCAGGTGGGAGTAATTACTCTTCTGAGCTGGAGCCAAAAGCTTTGCCTTTCATATCACTAACTGTTTATCAAGGTATTTCTCAATCCTTGCTGAGCCAGCTGACTTGTGTCATGTTTTTCCCTGTTTTTTTTTTTTTTTTCCAAGGTACTGTACAAGATGCTTGCCTCTGGGTAAGATCATGTAACTTCCTTCCTCCACCATCATCTTATCTGAAAGCTTTGTAATGAGGAATAAGAATGTAATAATGGGGAAAAAAAAAATCTCAATGGTTTGGTTTTTTGAATCATAGAATGACCTGGGTTGAAAAGGACCACAATGATCATCTAGTTTCAACCCCCCTGCTCTGTGCAGGGTCACCAACTGCTAGACCAGGCTGCCCAGAGCCACATCCAGCCTGGCCTTGAATGCATCCAGAGATGGGGCATCCACAACCTCCTTGGGCAACCTGTTCCAGTGCAGTTTTGAGTGGGTTTTTAAAGTTTTGAGTGGTGGCATTCTTGTTTTGTGAGTNAAAAAAAAAGGAAGCTTCTGCTTGATCTTGCCGGACTATAACTTTCATGAGGCAAAAAATTTGCAAAAGATCATGCAGTATTTTATTATGACTTATTAAATGTCAATTCATGGCTTTATTGAAAATTAGATTAGAACAGTGGTTATCAAGTGACAGAACAGTTTCTGTGATTTACTCATGGACTGCTCTTCTTTCTTCATCTGTAAATACCCTGAAGAACTGGGGGGAAAACATGGCACCAGCTAACCAAAGAAATGGAAATGAGAATAAACATGTTTAAATCCTGGGGCACTGGAGTGCTTTATCATGCTCATCTTCTATCTGGAGTTATTGATCTCTTTTAGTGCAGCAACCAGGCTGTGAATATGACCTATGAAAGTGGCAAAGATTTAAAACTTTATTACATTGGCTTGGGATTCAGCCTTCATTGGAACTGAAAGGACAATCATTCTGGCGATACATGTGATTCAAGGCAATTTGTTCATAAACCAAAGAGGAAGAGAATGGTAGCAGTCACTGGGGAAAGTCACAAAGGAAAACAAATCAGAAACACTGAAACATTCACTCTAGATAAGGCCACAATTCATGGGAAGTTGAGGATAATGCCACAAACCTATGAGGAATGTGTAAATGCTCAGTTCTCCTGGATGCCAATAACAATTCCTAGCACAGAAAGAAGGGGTAATATGATTCTTTAGAAATGATCACAGTGTTATTTTTATTTTTGTTCTATTCTTTAAAAAATTAAGCATAAAGATTTTGATCCAAAGGCCACTGGAAGCAGCAAGTCTCTGCATTTTGTTCCACAGCTTTGGATCGATATAAAGTAAAGAGCACTGCTCTTGTTGAAAGCTCTCAGCACTACTGCAGGGTCATGGATACTACATATGTTGTGTGTTTAGAGGGGAAGTCCATGTAACCATGTGTCTTTCTTCATTTCTTCATTCTCTTTGGAATATAGTTTTCTGCAGTGTCTGAGAAAATCAGTTAATTCATTACTGAATCATGCACTGAATTTTGATTTGCAAGCATTTACATCTTAACTTCATCCCTTCTGTAAATCATGTTCTGACTCTTATTAGGGCCCCAAATGAGAGTTTGGAAGCAGTCTAAGTGTATGGAGAGAAGTGCTGGTTGCCTGCTGAGCTCTGTTATTATTTGTTAATTACCAAAAATAAAAAAAATATTGAGTTCCTAGATATGAGTCATGCACTGAAGATCCTGAAAAGAATGGGATTTATGGCCACAAGGGTCTTTTTCTGGAACTGTTGGTGCTGGTTCATCACTTTCCAAGAACTTCACCAAACTGTTCAGCAAATCTGTCCAGCTAGCTCAGCAGCTCCAAAGGAAACAGCATCAAAGGAAAGCATTAGACTGGCACTAAAACAGAGATACAGCAAGCTCTGAAGGTCCCTCATATTTTAACATGACTCTCACAACTCCTCTGAGATATATGGGAATTTATAAGGATCACATCTGTGGCCCACAAACCACTCCTTTATGAAAGAAAATTCTTTCCAAATTTCTTAGCCTTGTCAGGACTTATTCTTCATGAACGTCAGTGATGCCCGTGATTTTTGTTGCAATAAATAAATAAATAAACAAACAAACAAAACAACAAAAAACAACCGCCCCACAGAGCAGCCCATCTTCTTTTTAAAGCTTCATACCTCTATTATTTCTCTCTCTTTTTTCCTATTCCACTCTTTTGCAGGCTCCTTTTCTAAACTACTTATGCTCTGTCACCTCCTTGGGATTTTAAAATACTATGAACATATGCTCTTTTCTCTATGGTAAAGATGGATAAGAAACTCTTGTTATGTGGAACAAGAAGTTCTAGTATCTAGAAAAAAAATCTGGATTAGAACAAGAACACCTTGAGCTAGCATCCCAACAGGAAAGAACCTCAATATCCATCAAAAGAACCCGTATATTTGTGAAGCACAATCTGGTATATAAATTCAGGGCAGTTGCTAATGGAATACCTGCTTCACACTGTAGCCATTCTGATATGATGTTTAAGTCATGTGAGATATCTCATGGATCTCAGTGGATTAACGTTCTTCTTAAAAATGGACTGTGTTGTCAGGAACAAGCAGGTCTTCCGCATGCAGCTTGATATGATAAGAAAAGAAAATGCTTTCTCTGTTCTACCTCTTGCTTATTCTCTTTCCCTGCTGGAGGACAATGGTGCCACGCTGGGCAAAGACGCCTCTCATACTCTTCCAACGCCAAGGTATTAGCTGCACACAAACTCTGGCCAGCTAGAAAAGGCTGGTGCATTCAAGCATATAATGATCTGGTCTCCAGTTCTGCTTCTGAGCTGGTTATTTTTGACTAAGAGTTGAAATGTCTTATTTTGGCTGTCTGCTCCACATATGAAGAGCAAAAGAAGAGTTCTCTAATCCTGCCTTTCTGTATGATGTGATGTACACCTCACTATCTCTTGACTGAAATATAGTAATGTAGTCCATTATCAGATCATGAAGATTCTGAGGACTAAGAAATTCCAGCTAATACAGGTTTCTGCAGGACAACCCCAGATTAATACACTTTGCTACGCCTATATTTCATCTCTGGTCCTCTCCCATACAGGCTTCCAAAGGTGTGAATGAACAGTAACCAAGGTAATTGGACTTATCCTAATATTGTTGATATATAAACTTTAGGCAAACAAAACAAACTACCTCAAACAACAAAAACTCACAACAAACCACCACATTTAAGATCTTAGCAAACATTGGTGAGCTGCATATCTATGTGCCACCTTTTTTTACTTTTCTTTTCAGTTGTTGGCTCTGCTGCATACACCGATCAAAGTTTCAAACTCTGTCTCATTAGCCATGGTTTTACTACAGACTTGTACACTCAGAATACCAGCTTGTGCCTAAGCTGTTCTTTAGATGCTGATGACAATGATAAACAGGGAGGTAGCTACTGTTTTGTCTGGACTGGAAAGACGTCATAGGCTGGCTGTATCTCCAGCATCCCTCAGACCACAATTTCAATCCAGAAAAGCATTCAGGCCAGTATGATAGGAGACAATGATGGCCACTTGAAATTAGGTTTGGCAACAAACTTGCTGACAAATGCTTCTGGAAAATGCCTGTGGAGAGAAGTATGCTATCAAAGATGTGACATGTTAACTTAGTCTGAGCAAAGAAGGCGCAGACCCATCATTTATAGAAACTCACTGCAAGACTTAATCTGAAGATTTTGACATACTTCCAAGACAAATATGCTACCAAGAGTAAGATATGTTCAATAAGATGTGTGTGCTAGAGAATGAGAACTATAATTGACATTCTTGAAGAGCTTTTTGTCTGTACAGTTTAATAACCTCCTCCTAGCAGTGTCCCTTATGATGCAATGTGATCCAGAAATGAATCACACCAAGCAAATGGTATCTTTATCTGTCATAGCAGACTTGACCAGATGGTTAGTGCTTATTATTGCAGGCACTGTAATTTTGAGCCGTAGACTGTAAAACACCAGGAAAACCTGTAAAGCTCAGGCCTCTTCTTTATACATTTTGGAGATGTCTATTGTTTTTTTTTCCCTCTGCAGATCATAGCAGAGGCCCACATTTTTCAACACAAGATTTCTCTTTGCTTGTAACAATGAATTAGACTGAAAAATCTTTCCACATAGGTCTGTTCTGCAGAATTGCTTATAATAGAAGCAATAATGTTTGTGCTTAGCTGGCATTAACCATGATGTACCTATTTAGTCACTTTGGTTCTCACTTGTAAATCAGTTTCCTTAGCCGTGTAATAATTTCTGTCACCCTCTGTTGATGACTCTCCAACTTCTAAATTTCCACCTGATACAGAGGTAACAAAAGGAATATACTGTCTTGGCTGCCATCCACATTATCAGGAAAAAAAACCAAAAAAACAACCACCCAACAAGAAACAACAAAAGTACAAAGACACATGTCACTGTGTTACAGTTGGAAAGATTAGCATGGTGGAATGGCAAAGAGACAAACAGGAAAAGAATGCTCACCCATGTAACATTGTCTCCTCCCCCCACTGCCCATCACTTTTTTACTAAGGAATCATCATACAGTAATTGAGCTTAAACAAAGGAAGACATCTTAAAATCAAATCATTGGCCTGGGATCATTAATATAGAGGTACTGTATTGCCTTACATCTCATTTAAAAGATGAGCCACTTCTCTACCCCCTTGGTTGGGGGTGTTTCACCCAAATATTCATGCTTAACTATTATGACCTAAGACAACAGTTTGGGGTAAATCTTCTTAGATATATTATTGGCAATAATCATACCTAGAGACATATCTTTTTTAATGTACAAGGAGTACTGGATCTTCTGTCTACCAGCGTATCTAATTCTTATAACAGTAATTCTTGATGACAATCTTTCATTTGTTTCATTTTGGTGACACTAAGTCAGAAATTACCTAAGAAGATTTGCTACTTCTACAGGGTTGGTCTTCTAACTGGAGATTTTTTCAAGAGGAACTTCTCACAAATGTATAAAATCAAGCAACTGGATAATGTGCAGTGTTATATTCTGGCCTTTAAATCACTGAGTCCACTCACTGGTTGTGAAGTGATGGAAACTTAAGAATTACTAAGAAGTTCTGAAACCTAAAGTAAGAGAAAACACAGCCTGAATTTACTTTTAGCATTGCTGGGTTCACCATAGCTCCCGAAGGTTGGGAGTAGAGAGCGACACCTAAGACCCACACACCTCCTTGGACCTGGGGCAGAGGAGAAGCCCAGAGCAGGGCCACAAAGATGATCAGGGGTCTGGAGCACCTTTCCTACTAAAACAGGCTGGGGGAGCAGGGCTTGTTCAGCCTGGAGAAGAGAAGGCTCAGTCGGGGAGACCTGATAGTGGCCTTCCAATACTTAAAGGGAGCTCATAAGCAGGAGAGCCATCAACTTTTTATGTGGGTAAATAGTAATAGGACAAGGGGGCATGGTTTTAAACTAAAGGAGAGGAGATTTAGATTATACACTGGGGGAAAATTTTTACTGAGAGGGCAGTGAGGCAGTGGCACAGCTGCCCAGAGAAGCAGTGGTGACCCATCCCTGGAGGCGCTCCAGGCCAGGCTGGATGGGGTCCTGGGCAGCCTGAGCTGATGAGGGGCAGCCTTGCCCACGACGGCTGAATCACAGTCTCGGCCTTATTTTTATTTCTGTGGCATGTTGAGTGAAAACAAACAAAGAAACAAACAAAACAAGAACCACTCAACACGTCCAGCTGTGCAGAAGCCTGGCACAAGCCTGCAGACCGCCGCCCCAGCCCGGCCCGGAACCTTCGTCGGGCGGAACGCATGTTGGTGGCGAGGGAGTCGGACCGGAAGATGCTCAATTGTCGCGGTGCAGTGAAGATGGCGGCCGCCGTGGAGAACGCACGAGGGCAGGAGGCAGCGGGCGAGGAGGCGGCCAGCGGTAACGGGGGGTAGTGGTAACGGGGGGGCGTTCCTCTCTCTTGGTCCCTTCCCTGGGTTGCGACCGTCCCCCTGTCTGCCCCGTGCAGCCTTGCCGGCAGGGTGCGACAGACCTAAGCTCCCCTCAAAGGTGTTCCTATGGCCGGCGGTGCCTGCTGCCTCCTCAGCTGCTGTTGGGTTCCCCCGGCTTCTCCCGTTGAACACAGCCGTCAGGCCACTTCTGACAAGGGCCTAGGCAAATAATTTTGGCTGCTGTGTGTGTGTGTTTGGGATGCGTCTCTGTGTTGGGGGGTCACAGGCAGTCAGCGCTGAATCTCAGGGGTGAGGGGGGGGGTTGATGATAGAGCTTCCAGAGCTCCTCTCAGGAAGGTGGATGTTCTTAAATGTATGTGCCTACACCTAGATCGCTGAGCAGTCGCAGATGAGGGAAGTATGGAGATATTTAGAGCTGGGGCTGGAGAAGAGAGGGCTCTGTGGAGACCTGAGAGTGGCCTTTCAGTATGTAGAGGGGGACTGTCAGAAAGAAGGGGACAGAGTGGTTAGCAGGGTCTGTTGTGATAGAATGAAGGGAAGTGGTTTCAAACTAAAAGAGGGGAGATATTCAGATTGGATATAAGGAAGATGTTAACAATCAGGATGGTGAAACGCTGACAGAGGTTGCCCAGAGGGGAGGTGGATGCCCCGTCCCTGGAGATTCTGAAGATCAGGCAGGACGGGGCTCTGATCATCCTGATCTGTTGTAGGCTTTGCTGTTTGTTGCAGGGGAAATGGACTAGATGGCCTTTAAGGGTTTCTTCCAACTCAAATATGTTATGTATATTCCCACCCCACAGTTAAATCTTTTTATATGGAAATTGTATTAGACTTGAATCACTCAAATTTAGTACAGAGCTCCAAGTACCAGTTCTGATAGAACTAATACAATTTGCATTACTTTGAGATACCTCTGCTTTACCTAATGCTGTTGACACATTCTCTCATATGTTCAAAACTGGCAGTGCTGGCTGAAGCCTCAGTCATTCATCTTTCTGTAATTGTTGGAAGTGCTGATTACTTTGCAAAATGATTTTTGGTGTTATCTAGCATTATTCTCTTAGTTTATTTGGAGAGGGTGTTATGTATAGGAGAAAATGAATGCATGGTGTTGCAGTTTTTTTGGGTTTTGGCTATTTTTTTTAAGCCTATTTTGTTTTTTTTTAATAGCTAACAAAGTTGTTTCTAAGTATGTGGAATTCACTCTTGGATATCTGTTAGCTGTTAGTTCTGCTGTGTGTAAGAACCACAGGTTGGGACTGACTCCTTGTTTCAAGTTATATGGCAATATCCTAGCTTGGAGGAGGCCTAGATTTGGAAATTTGACAAGTTGTTTTACATGGTAGGAGCTGGGGTGTGGTTGTACAACTACTTCTTTACGTGCAAAAGTGTGATCTGTTTTTTTTTTCTTTAAAAATTTGGAAACCAGAATATA
>JACDJE010000100.1:1889985-2007750 GCA_016647715.1 Pavo muticus | reverse complement strand
GGGGGGGGCTTTGTAGTAGTTTCTGAATGCGATGAGCAAATTAGCTGCTTCTTAATTTCAATTTTATAGTAGGGGATGTTGCAAAAAATCACATCGTACACCATACAGTATATGTTAAAACACTGAAGTGTTCACTTTAGCTGTAGTAAAAAATAATACCTATGTAGGTAATGAACAAGCGTTCAGTATTTCAGTTTCATGTTTGTTATATAGAGATAACCTTACTTTTGATGATAACCAAATACTTTCTTAAGTTCTGAAGGTGCCTGTATGTTAGAGGTTCTGTTCAGACTGGTTTATAGCACTGTTTTGGTGTTGTGGTGTTTTATTGTTGGTTCAGAAAAGAATGTAGAGAAAGCAGAGTGATGAATTAGTTTCACTATGGAGTGTATCTTTAATTGAATAGATAGGATGGATTAAAAACAGATATCATTAATAGCTGTCCCCATTATTCTATGGAAAACAGATCTTGTCAAGCACCTCCTGACTTCATTCTCGTAACGATTTGAGTGCTAAAGGTAATTGAAGGAATGTAGTAATGCTTACAAATTTAAAGCACTTGATCTGGTGGAGCAAAACTTCTGCAATTCTTGAAATACTTTTCCTGAAGTAGCGTGAGAGGGGTAGATGGATGAAAGGCTGTGAGCTGCGTGTTAAGATGAGCAGCAAACAGCTCATCTCAGAACCATTGGGGACTGTCTCTTTGCAGGTGGGACTGCAGGGGAGTCAGAAACCAGCTTTGTTCTACCAATCACTTGGTGGACTTCACAGCCTTATGCTATATGTCATATATGTAATCCACAACTTCTGGGTGGCACAAGTATTAATGGAATGGGAGTGAATAGTCACAGGACACTACTTGCCTGTGCTGCATAGTTACCTGAAAAAATAGGTAGACTGAAATAACGAGACATTTTGATGCACCCCAAGCTTGCAGCTAGTTTCAGTCTGATTAATTATTCTCTCTGTTAAAGTTTTTATTATTTGACTGACTGATCAAGCTAATGAAAGTAGCAGAATATACTTTGTGTTTGGTTCACGGTCAAGTTGACTTTTCTTTCCTCTCTCACAATTCCTTGATTCCAGACTTGAGTATTTTAACTCCAGTTCCTACTTTTGTGTTGAATAGGGGATGGAGTAAGCAAACGTGAATGTGAGGGTGTTTTATTTGTGTTTGAAGTACTTGAGCAGAAACAGAAAATGGAGCAGAAAAGCTCATTTACTTTTGAGGTACCTGACAAATCTTTTGAGTCTCGGTTTCACAGAGCGGTTTCCCCTCTGTGTCCTTTGTGCTTAGCTAATCGTTTTCCTGGACCATTGTTTCTTTCCTGAACCACACATCGCTTTCATGTCTGAAATGCTCCCCTACCTTCAATTTAATCTGTGTACATGCATTTAAACACTAGATGTCACTGTTGCAGTTTGTATAGAAGTATATCTAGTCATACGTATATATAGATACGTGTGTGTATATATACATACAATTAATAATTTCTTTTAACTGGAACATACCTTTTTTCCTCCAAATTTAACAGTCCTAGAAATAACAATTTTCATTAATATAGTAATAATTTCCAGGGCTATTTTGTCCCTTCTACCTAACCTCTTAAATTACTGTAAAACATTGCTGAGAGTAGAAAGCCCTTGCACTGTATACTTTCTAATAAATTTGTAATGGTGGTTCATGCCTGCTCAAGCAGTATCTTGAAGAATTAATTGTAGAAGCAAGGAGTGTGTGGACCTGAGCTCTAATAACATTTGCATATGGAACAAATTCAACTTGGGATGGGTCCTTACTAGAGATAGAAATCTTGATACCTTTTTTTTTCTTTTTCCTAGATTCTGAGATAAGCTCAGGACTTCCAGATGACAGCTACTCTTCTGGGGATGAAGCCTTGGATGGAGATGATGAGGATGAAGCAGCAGTTGTTGGGCATGTGGCTGAAGAGACCGCGAACTCCAAAGCTGGTCCAGGTTCAGGCTGGGCAGATGCCATGGCAAAAGTGCTCAATAAAAAGATACCACAAAATAAGTCCATCATCTTGGCCAAGAGTAAAAAACTGGAGAAGGAGAGAGAAAAGGAGAAACAGGAAAGACTGGAGAGGAGGAGGAAGGTGAGAAAAAGACTCAGCATTTCATTGTACAGTCACAGTCAGATAGGGATGTGGGCAAGATTACCCAAGCAGGGACTTCGAAGAGCAGTGCACCCATTTCCATTTCTCAGTTTTGGAATCTCTCTGCTGTTCTCACCCTCAGGTAGCTTCATTTTCTTGACCTTCCAGGCAGTTACGCTGTCAAGGTTTTTTCCTTACTGTTTCTTCTGGGCCATCAGATGAGCTGATCTTTGGCAGTAGTGTATTTGCTGTCAGTCATCTTAAGGTGTTTTTTTTTTTGAGAGGATGAAAGAAGCTGCTTTAAGCTCAGACTTCTGTTTGCTATTGTTAATGAGAGATATAACTCTTTTTATTGGCATTGGAAGTGAAAATAGTTCTACTCATAGAAGATGAGGAAGAGAAGGAACAGAAAACAGTTAAATTCTTTTGTGACTTCCAAAATCAAAGGCCTCAGGGTTGAGATTGCCATTATACATAATGTGCTTTTGATTCAGTTTGCCCCTTTTGGTTTTCCATGGTACGTGGCATGATGGTGTCTATGCTCTGAATTACTTCTAATTCTGAAAATGGTACAAAGAAAACAAAACTGTAGTGGTTTTTTGTGTTTTCCTTTTTTTTGGGTGAAATTTTAATTCCACACTGTAATTGATTCACCTTCAGGCTAAAAATTCATTAACGGTTCTAATGTCTCATCTTGCTAGTTCTGTTTAAGTAAGTTAACCAAATTTCCTGCTGATAGTCTGGGACATACAGTGGTTAGGCTGCAGCCTGCCCCTTTAATAGAGCTTTGGTGAGGTATCCCCTCAATTCTAGCTGTCCTAAATACTTGTTCTCACCCAATAAATGTGGAAGTACAGCGAAGCAGAGGTGAGCTGCAGGTCTCTAAGCTGACTGGTTCACCCTTGAAAAAACTTCAGGTCAACCTGGCTTTTCTTAATTTCTTGCTGATGCGAGCTAGAGCATGGCAGGTCTTTTGATCAAAGGTCAAAACATGGTCATAAATTTGTGAGTTCGTAGTAGTCTGCCTGCAATTATAAAGATAAGGGCTCTGAAATTCCATTAAAAGCTTCTTGTGTAAAACACACTTAGTGACACACCATCAGAACTAAGAACACTGTTAGATTGTTACAAGTTGGGGAAAAAGTATTCTTAATTTATTCCTGATGGAGGTGTTGGGGAAGTATAGTATTCTATTATTGGAGTTATGGTCCTTGATCAGTTGATCAGTTTTGGTTTGGAAACGGGGAACCTCAAAATAGACAAAAATTGGTGTTGTACGTGATAGTTATGGAGTTGTGGAAGGGATTCACAAAGTTAGGGAATGGCTTGGGTTGGAAGGGACCTCAAAGATCATCTAGTTACAGCCCCCTGCTGTGGGCACAGTTGCCAGCAGTTAGATCAGACTGTTGAGGTCAAGCCTGACCTTGAGCGCCTCCACGGATGGCACATCAACAGCTTCTCTGGGCAGCTGTGCCAGGGCCTCATTGCCCTCTAGGTGAAAAAATTTCTTAGTAATATCTAATTAAAACCTTTCCTCTTTCAGTTTAAATCCATTCCCCTTTGTCCTATTGCAGTTATCTCGTGGGCATTTGGTACTCTCTTATGCTTGAGTTCTGCTCATTGCAGTCTTTGCTGTGCATCAATGTCAATCATAAATCTGCTTTGTGATTAATTCAGTAGGGGAAGTTAAATTCCTGAGACTCAAAATACGATATTATGCTTGTCTTGATGTGCCCACAAATTTATTATTTATAAATTTCTCTGTGATGGGCTTGTGGAGTTGAAAACTGTTCTTGAATCATTTCTTTGCCTGTAGCTGTCAGTGTGACAGCGCTTGTGTTTTGCTAGACACCTTTTGCTTGTCTCATCCAGAAACATCACTCTGACACAACTTTCTGTTATAGAAGGGAAATGACTGAGATTTCATTGGGGCCCCATTTTTGTCAGCACAAGAGACTTGCCTTAGATCTGTTGTCCAGTGCTGGAGCTGCCCTTACCTTCAACCAAACAGAGCTTTGTTGATTTATCTTTTTTTGGTCGTCTTACTGCATGTTGTTAGAGTATGCTGCATTCTCAAATGCCCCGTGCCACTTACTTTATGTAACAATATTTATAACAGCTTGATAAAAAGCGGGAGTGGGAAATGATGTGCCGAGTGAAGCCAGATGTTGTCAAAGACAGAGACAGAGAGAGAAATCTTCAGAGAATTGCCACAAGGTAAGAGTTTTTTTGAAAGCTTTCTTTAAATATATGTATATCTGAAAGGGAGGAAAAGGGGAAGAAAAGGCCTGTGCAGGTAATCTGTTTCCAATCAGATTGAACTCTTAAGAAGTGACTAGCAGGAGCCAAGTGATTTATATGCAGATCTATGTTTTACGGTATCAAGTTCAACAAAAGATTTCAGGTTTATGAAAGCATAGAAATTTAGACAATAATGTAATGTTTGCTTAACAGAAGTGCTTTGTTAGACTCCCTTATTTTGTTAATTTAATGCTTTAAAAATGCAGAACAGTTTCTGCTGTTCTATTTTTCCCTTCTCCACAGAGAACTCACCAGATCCATGGCTGCTAAGTACAGCTGCCTGATTTGCATTATTGTAGTGGTGCTCATCTAGTTCTTTGTGGAGCACCATGTTGATGTTCTGTCTGTATCTGCTTGTTTCCTTACAGTACTCACTCCTGTCCCTTGCACCCCTGCTTCAGCTGCTCTTAAATTCTTGTATGAGGAATTTAATAGCTGGTTGTAGAATGACTAGCATCCTTCTGGGGTTGAAGCGTGTTTTTGCATTGATGATAGTGCAATGTATCGTGCTTGCTTTGGGATCTGAAAAGTTGCGTTTGGATTTTTGTTGCTTGTTTCTACTAATAAGTGGGGAGGAAGATTGAAAATTGAAAGCCTCCTGTATTGTAGTGAATGTTACTTAACAAAATTGATGTTCTGAGTAACCATTTTTGGGAACTAGAAGCCAGCTAACATCTGAACTGGCTAGTTTCTTTGATAGAAGGTCCGTATCTATAAAGGCAACTTGAGTTAAAAGCTTTTTTTGTGTTTTGTTCACCTCCTCTCTGCTGCCCACCACCCTAGAGGTGTTGTGCAGTTATTTAATGCTGTCAGGACACACCAAAAGAATGTTGACCAGAAGGTGAAGAAAGGTGCGAAATCTGAAAGGCAACGTGCTAAATTGCTGTCATCTGTTTCAAAGAAAGATTTCATCAATGTTTTAAGAAGCATGGAGGGTGCTAAAGGAAACCATAACTCTGCTACAAAGGCCGCAAAAAGTAAACAGGTAGGCTTGCATGCAAGATACCTTCTCAGTGTACTTACATATAGTCTCCTGATGTGCCTGCTGTGCAGAACAGCTGTTCCAAGTGCCTTGCCTTTTTTTTTTACTACTTAGCCTTTTTTACTCTTACGTAGCTCTCCTGAGAGAGTATCAAGCCTTGTGTACAAATAATTTGTTTTTTATATAATACACATATTAAATTCTCTTTTAATTATTATTTTTATCTTGAGTTTTGCGCATCGTGGAACAAACTGCTAAATCATAATGAATTATGACATGTGGAGTTTGGGCAGTAATAATTTCGAGCTCTCTAAAATTGTTGGAAGACGTGGTATCTATTCATCCAACATGGTGTATATGACTGTACTACTTCTGTTTACCCACAGATTCAGACATTTCAAACTCATTTGCTCTGGTTGATTAGGGAACTTTGGGGCTTTGACATAACAAATGAATACTGCAACAGAGAGAAACTCAGGCGTGTTAAACATTTGTAGGCTTTTCTCTCTCAAATTCTTTGTGTGTTAGACTGGTGGAACTTCTTGCTGATAAAATGTTTTGGAAAATAGTATTTTAACACGCCTTTTTCCAAACATAGGTGAGACAGGCAATTTATTTGGGGTCAAGTTTTTATCAGTCCAATCAATTCAGTAAGTAGCTCAGGGTTAAAAAGAAGTTGCTCAGACATACTGTTTCTCGTATTTCAGAAGCTGTGCATTTTTGACACGCCATTTGTGTTCAGGTTTGAACTTTGTGCTTGATAGTGGGTGGAATACTTCTGTTGGCCTGGACTCACAGCTGTTAACTAAGTGGGTTTTTGGTGCCAGAAAGAAATACTTTAATCAGCTGGGAGACAACAGTTTGTCATATGTTTTTTGTTTATGTGTGCTTTGGGAGCTTGTTGAAATGCTGCCTGACATGAAGAGCTCATAGAATTTTCATGCAAATGTAACATTAAAGTATTTTTTTGAATTCCTTGGATAACGAGAACAATTTAGCTTCGTGCTGACACTTTATTTCTCCTTAAATAATTCCAGCTTGCTTGTTTGGGTGAGGGGCATGTGTGTGGTTTCATGTTTGTTTTTGTTTGTTTTGTGTTGTTTTTTATTCCCCAGAAAGCAGAACATCACTAATAACATTGCCTACTACTATTGCTGATGTTAAAGACTAGTCAAGATTGTTATTAACTCAACAGTCGTGGGAATTATCTATCAGCTGCAAAAACATGGCAGACTGACAATGAATCAACAGCTGAGTAAAAACTGGGATTCTTTTTTTCTTTGTCAGATTGTAGAAGGGCAATTTTCTAATTACTAGGTCAGAAAACAGATTGCAAATGTTTCTTTACCATAGGAGGAATGTCTTATTTTGGCAGCATTAGTAACAGCATATTTTCATTAAAGTACTATGGAGAAATAAAGCTTCAGATACTGACTGGTAAAGAGTCATTTTTGAGCATTGGTAGGTGCTGCTTTTGCGTTGCTTGTGAACAAAAGATTCAGATTTAGGAGTTTTTCATCAAGAATTTATGGCTATATTGTGGGTTTGTTTGGTTTTTGTTGTTGTTGCTGTGTTTTTTTCATATTAGCGTTTACTTGGATAGACCCACTCTTCCTTCCCTGTCCTGTTGTATTTGTTTCAGTGCCTTTCCATTCAGCACTGAACCAAACTCTTTGATGACAGCTTGAAGAGGAGTTTTATTAATCTGCCATTATTTCTCTTGGGAATATATTTTACCAATTTGGTACACCCCCATCTTTTTAGTAGTTAATGCCTGAGATTGAAGTCAAATTTTGATCTTCAGTCTTATCATCAGATTCATACAGACATTCTGCTGCTGTGCAGTACTGCTGGCTTCCACGGTTTTATCTTTGCTTCTTGGTCTTTTGAGGGTATTTCAGAGAATTGTAAGTAGAGATGAGGCTTTGAGATGGTGAATTCTCTAGAATCCTGGTAGATTTTTGAGCCATCTGAAACCTTTTGTTAGGGCTGTCTTTCAAGCTGTTTATTTGCTTTTCTTCCTCCTTTTGTAGCAGCCTGCTTTCTTTTTAGCAATTGAGAGTATAGTGTGTATTTAATTTTTTTTTTTTTTTTTTTTTTAAAGAGAGAAGAATATATTTATTTATTTCAACATAAATGATGGAAGAGATGCCAATCCCAAACTCCAGGCTTTATGCCATCGATTAAAATATAGTCCAGAACAATAAAAACAGTACCACACCCACATAAAACAAGCAGTCAGCAAGAAAAATAGCAGAATAAAGTTTTCCCAGTGAAAGCAATCCTTTCTTTGCCCACTCCTTGTGCTGTGAAAGGAGACTTGACTATATTTGTGAGAATGGGCAAAAACTCAGTTTTCTTACTCTGCAGTGGTTTTTGAATGAAAGATTTGCTGCCGTATTTTTGAGGGTTTGGCTTCTTCCAAATGTTAGGAATTATTGAAGATACCCCTTACAAAGCTCTGCTGTAGCTGACTATTCAATCAAGTATAGATATGCATGAGAAAAATAAATTAAAAGCTCTGGAAAGACTATCTGTAGTGGTGGGACTTTGTTTTGGCACAAACCTTTTAAAAAGTACATTCATTTTCCACCAGTTTCATGCCTTCATGGGAAGAGCAGGTAACCCACACCCCTGCCAGAGCTCACTGTTGTTTATAGTCTCATACTTCTAGCCATTGGCCTAAACACCCCTTGGTGTACCCACCTAATGCAGCTGTGAAAGACAGACTGTCAGGCTGTGAATTCTTTTCTGTGCCATTTGAAACTAATCCCTTTTCAGGTTTTCTGTGCCCAGGTGGGAGTAATTACTCTTCTGAGCTGGAGCCAAAAGCTTTGCCTTTCATATCACTAACTGTTTATCAAGGTATTTCTCAATCCTTGCTGAGCCAGCTGACTTGTGTCATGTTTTTCCCTGTTTTTTTTTTTTTTTCCAAGGTACTGTACAAGATGCTTGCCTCTGGGTAAGATCATGTAACTTCCTTCCTCCACCATCATCTTATCTGAAAGCTTTGTAATGAGGAATAAGAATGTAATAATGGGGAAAAAAAAAATCTCAATGGTTTGGTTTTTTGAATCATAGAATGACCTGGGTTGAAAAGGACCACAATGATCATCTAGTTTCAACCCCCCTGCTCTGTGCAGGGTCACCAACTGCTAGACCAGGCTGCCCAGAGCCACATCCAGCCTGGCCTTGAATGCATCCAGAGATGGGGCATCCACAACCTCCTTGGGCAACCTGTTCCAGTGCAGTTTTGAGTGGGTTTTTAAAGTTTTGAGTGGTGGCATTCTTGTTTTGTGAGTTTTTTTTTTTTTTTTTTTTGTAAGCATTTCTCGGGAGATACAAGGGCTGTCAAGTCTTGTTCAACAAAATCCTTACAGAGCACGTGTATTGGTTAGATCTTGGCTATTTCCCACCTTTGAGTTATTTTAGGAAATGTTATTAATCTACATACAGAGTTCTGTGAGGGGTGTTTTTGTCTGCTTTCCTGATAGTAGTATATGGTAGAGAAACTCTAGAGGCTGAAGTCATCTCTCTGACTCTACAGCAAATTCAGGAGTAGGCAGTGGTAATTAAAGGATTCCTTTTGCTATATGTAGAGAGTTAAGTTCCTTTCAGACTTATGCCTCTGAAAGATATGTCATAGGGCCTAATGTGGATGGTATTTTTTGTCGTGGACACTTTGTTCTTTTAAAGCCTCCCAGTCTGTTCATTTCTTTTCTGTAGGCTGTCAGCTGACCTGGCCTGGCCTGGGACTTGGGGCACCTGGTGGTCTCCAGGTGAATGATAACAGATTGCAGCCAGAACTAAATCTGTACTTCTCCTACTTATCCTTTCCTACTCTTACTTATCCTTTCCTTAAAAAGATTGCATAAACAGAGTTTATTTTTTTCCAGTTTTAATTTTTAATTATGATACATTTCAGTGATATATTTCAGCATGCAGTTGCTGAGATGTTCATTCCTATTAGTTGCAGATTATCTTGATACATATATAACGTTCTTCAGTTCTCCTGCTACCCAGTCCTCCAACTGAAGTCTAAGATTCCACTGGATTAGAATAGACTTCTAGAGTTCCTTTAGGTGTCCTTAACAAATTTTGGGTGCTGCTAAGATTACTGTCTTAGGGAAGTACTTTTGCTTTCAGAGTTGAATGAAGTTTCTAATCTCTTAAATCTGTAGGAGTATGTTTGTTGGTGCAATAAATTAGAGATCTGAAATCTTAATTGTAAGAAGGCAAAGAAATTCAGAATTAATGTTCCTGGAGCAGTTTCAGCTCTTTTCTCTAACTGCATGGCAGTTGAGCAGGGTTATTCATGCTGTGATTTCAGCAGAAGCACCAGAAACCTCCCTCTTGACTTTCTGCTTATCATTTGTGCTGCTCCCTGTGAAGTATTATTGGGTGATAACATATTTTCTAGTGGCATGTGAATAAATGACGTGAAAGTTACAAATACTCTCTGTGACAAGCATAGCTTGTGCTCATCAACCTTTAATTTTGAATTATGTCTTTGCTGGATGGTGTCCTGATTGGTTATGTTTGCTAGAACTCGCAAGCTTTTTCATTGCAGCTCTGCTGCAGAGCATTTAAGGGGTGGAACTGAGAGTAGGACTTCCTGCTGTACTTCAGTCACTATAATTCAGTGATAATTTTTCTGTAAAATCTGCTGCTGCCTATATGACTTGGAGTACAACTTGATTCCTGTGCTGTGTTGCTGTCTGGAAAAAAAATTATTACTGGTTTCAAAATAGTATCCTAATATAACTTCGTGGTGGGAAGGAAGATGAATGCAGAGCCATTGATTGTGTGAGAATTGAAATAAAGCGATTTTTCTATAAAGACCTGTATTCTATAAAAACTGCAAGTGTTTGGTAAGAGACTTGTAAGTATAGCCAACCTGACTCCAGTCGTTACAGACTTTTTCTTCCTCGTGGGATTTTAAAAATTGATAAATATTTTAAACAGTCGTTGGAGAATTGTTCAAGGGTGGGAGGATTACTGTTTCTAACTTTGACTGTTTTGTTTTTTTCTCTGGGACACAAGAAGTCGCATGGAGCTTTCCTTTGTCAAGTTAGTTGAAGATACAAATACACTCTCCATCTTAAAAGTTAATCTGTTTAAAAACGTGCAAGTGACTGCCTTCTTTTTCTTGCAGCTGAATAAGTAGTGGCTGTTGGCATCTCATTCTGTATTTTTCCATAGTTTCCATACAACATAATTGGGGAGGGGATAAGTGCTTTCATTATTTTCATCTATATGCCTCTTCTGGGGGTAAAGAGTCTGAACAATTTCTTTAACCAGCTGTAGGAAGTAATTTGTTCATGAAATGTGGGGATGAAGGCATAGACTTCTCCTAGGAATTTGCTAAGGTGCATCAGCGCCTCTTTTAAGTTTGCAAGGAAACGTTTTTCTTAAGCAGTAATGACATTTCAAAGTAGCACAGGTTTATTGCTACAACTCTTGTGTGCTGGCTTTACAGAACTAATTGAAGGAGTAACTAATGCACAAGTATGTGCCAGCAGATTTGAGGGAACAGCCAAGTGTTTATTTAGTTCAGCTGTGGCCAGAGTAGAGGTTGTTCTTGTTCTCCCAATTTTAACAAATGTCTTCCCATCCCATGCACAGAAACTTTCATTTGTCAAGTTAGTTGAGGATACAAATATGCTCTCCATCTTAAAAGTTAATCTGTTTAAAAACGTGCAAGTGACTGCCTTCTTTTTCTTGCAGCTGAATAAGTAGTGAATTTGAATTCAGTGTTAAATTGTGCATTTGCATCTCTCTCTCACATGTATGTACTTTCTTGAAGATCACTTCCTGTATATTTGGAGTTTGGTTTTAGTACAGGTAGTTGCTGATTACCTGACTGCATGCTGTATTCTAGTCTATATCCTTTGGATAACTGTAATGCAGTGCAGCTGGCCACCAATGTGCCATAGACTAATTTCCTTATATTCATAACATGAAAGGTGGTTGTACAATAAATAAAAGCTGTTTGATGACATTTTTCATTTAAATCTGTTTGCAGAAGGATGGACTGACTTTTGTGTCATCAGTAGTGTTGAGTGTTGAGATGTACAAGCTCTATTTTCTATCTAATGACATATAGCCATGACGGTCAGCATGGGTATTGCCAGAATTACGTCTTCTTGATTGATAGATGTCAAGAACTTGACACTGCGAATTTACTTCCAGGTAAAAGGGATAAAAACTGTGATGCTGTATCTCAGGTTCACCCTTCTTCCCAGTGTTCTTGTCTTCAGATTTCTCATTTTATTCTCTATTGCAGGATCTGTTTTCTCCTATACTCAACTAGTAAGCAGAAAGGGGAAAAGGCTGTGATTTTTGCACTCTGTTTCTGCCAACCTGTTTTGTTGTTTCTTTTTTTAAATCCTCTTCATATTTTGTTCCAAACAGCTACTTTCCCTCTGTGCTTTAGGGCCAAGCATGCAGTCTTATGCTCTGGCCCCTAATGCTACAGCAGTCCTAACAACTGTTCGCATAGAAGGACCTGTTTCCTCTTTGTCATCGTCATTCATGCACAGTTTGACGCAGACTTCAAAGATGCAGCTAGTATGTGAGGATAGATATTTTAAGAGAATTTGGCTACTGACTTATCAACTGAGATGATGACCTCAGATCTGGGGAGACTGGTCCCCCAGATGTTTATAACTTGGGCAGACCTGGGAATATGGTAATGGAGATAGCAAAAGACATATTCCCAACTCCAAAATAATCACTTAATGATTTTTCAAGTTCAGAAAGAATGCACAACAAGACTTTAATGAATGCCTGTAGGAAATACTTCTTTCCTCTTTAGGGCTGTAGACGAAATGTTCTAAGTTCATCTTGCCTTGAAACTGGTTGAAGTAATTTTCGTTGAAACATTGCAAAAACTTCTGCCTGAGGCAGGTGACTACAATGGAAAATTTCAGCCTAATGCAGCTGAAATTTGGCAAGTTTAAGTGAATATAAACAGAGACTAACAATTGAAATGTCAGGCAATATTGAAACAGCTCCATCTGTAATATTTGAGTAACTTGCCTATTTCACTATTAATGCACTGGGGGGCTGTGGTGGTGTTCTGTTTTCTCAGACAATGTTGCCAAGCTGGTTTTCAGTAAAACTATGTCTAAAATAACCACAAACTTGTGGTATACATCATCTTCTGATCTTTTTGTAAGTATACAAAGCACAGACATCCAAAATGACAAATCCTATTAGAACTGCTCTACTGAAGTGTAAAACAATGATCTGCAGAATTATTTTAAAAGAAAATCTGTCTTCAGCTTAATCTGTGACTTTTTTTTGACTAAAGTTGTAGAAGCTTATTGTGTGAAAATGAGAGCTGGGGAAAATCTTTCCGTTATTTCTTCTAATTATGCTCTTTTTTTTCCTGCATCAATGGCAGAAAGCTGTTTTTTCTGAATGTTTCTGGTCTTTATTCTATTAGGACCTTTCACTTTTTCCAAATTTCAGTTCATTCAGACTTTTCTGTAGAACATGCCTCAACTGTCAGAGAGCTGCATCCCCAGTTGCTGCTGACCACTGACTGCATCCCGCCAATTGATAGTTAATGACTTCTGGTTACTGCTTGTAAATGAATCAGCTTAAAATTTTCAACCAACGCCGTCCCTGAGGAAATCTCAGAAGGTTAGGACTGTGGACACAGCCTCGTCTTAATGAAAAGTCAACATTTAAAAAAGAAAAGGCAGTTCCACTTTTACCTGGTAAATTGAGTTGGAAGCCTTAGTAAAAGCTGCTGCCCACTTCTGGTGTTTTTCGCAACACTCTTATAGGCAGAGTGATGTAATTAGAGAAAATACAGCTAAACATTTCACAGACTTTTATAGAGGAAGGTCTCTGGAAGTAAGAAAGGTTGGGTGGAACTTGTCTATCTGAATGAGCTCTCTTGATCTAAGCAATTTCTATTGCAAGTTATCTTGAAAAGCAGTTTCCTCACTCTGAAGTTTTATTAAGGTATAAAATGTTCTTATTTCCTGAGTGTTGAGTTAGCAGATGTGTATTGTAAATGACCTCTGCACACCTGCTCTTCTGTTTATCTTGGTAGAGTTCAAGAGTGATGGGTCAAACTGCTTACAGTTTCCAATGGTTAGAAGGTTACCGAGTTCAGTATTTACTTTTCTTCCTGAGGAATAATCTGACCAGTTTTTAGTGACTGTTTCTGAAATTGAGTGGAAGCTTATAAAATATGTATTTAAAAAAAAAAATGCAGTTACTACTAATAATACTATCAGTCTTCTTGGAAAGATCTGACCTTTTCTGACTTTGTAGCTGAACTCTGTATGGTCTTCTGTTTGTGGCCTCTTTTGTTTCTTCTTCATCTGCAGTTGTGAAAGCCTATGCAGAAATGTAGAAGGAAGGGTCAGAAACAAGCAGAAAAGATAGCCTGATGACTAAGATAAGAGATTCACAGGCAGTTGATGTATTCACTCTCATATTTAAACTTCTGAAAAGCAGCCTGAGAATATCCAAGTGTATAGTCTGTTTCTTGATGATTTTGCACACAAAGGTGTGTGGGAAATTACAGCAGTGCAAATTCAGAGAAACTTGGATTTGTGGGTATATGGGACATGTTGCTGTATGGGAATTGCTAAATCATGGCCTGAACCAATGATTGAGCACCTAGTGAGGGGACACAGCCAGCTCTGGGAGCCAGCTCTGGGAGCACAAGTGAAAGCAGTTTGTCTGTATGACCAGAAGGGGTGGAACCTGGTTCTCCGTAAGCCTCATTTAAGGGCTGGCTGCTACATGGAAAGGATCTCTACATGGAGTTTCCTCCTTTTGGAGAATTTGGTGTGCCCTGATCCTTGGGACGGGTAAGCAAATCTTTCTTTTACTGTATTGTGATCATGGCTCTTTTTTGGGTAGTTTATACCTGATACTGCTTTTCTCTACAGTTGGAAAATCTTAGAGTCATAGAATGGCTTGAGTTAGGAGGGACCTTCAAGATCACCAATTTCCAACTCCCCTGCTATAGGTAGGGACACCTCCTACTAAACAAGGTTGCTCAAGCCCCATCCAGACTGGACTTTAATGCCTCCAGGGAGGGGGGCATCCACAGCCTTTCTGGGCAAAAGCCATTTAAGTTAAAGTAGGGACTATGAGAGCATGAGCATTTAGCCAGGCAAGGTGCTTAGTAGTCATAAAAACTTGAGTATTTCATGTTTAGTAATGAAAATATGCAAGAGGCAATTCATTGTGTTTCTTTTCTCCTTTTATGTTTTGCATAGCTATATTTGTTTCAGGACTCAAATGTAAGTAGAAATCCTGAGTCGGAAAAAGGAGGCTATTAGCCCACTTCTTCCTAATCAGCTGTACTCTGATATGATTTCTTAAGTGCTGGAAGTAAGAGACCAGGTTATTCTTAGTCTTCATCATTTGAAACAAGGTTTTGGGACTTGTTTTGCTATGCCTCTTGTTGAGTCTTAATGAAAAACAGTGGATTCAGGTAATTCAGAAATCTGCAAGCTGATGATTTATTTTTTAGAAAAGGATCAAAATACTCTGATCAGCCAATGGCCTGCATGCTTCTGTACTGTGTTGGCAGGCAAGCTTCTATTAATAGCATTCAGAAAGTCTTAGATTTCAAGCTGAGACATTGCCTAAGTGTCTTTCATAAACGGGTGACATCTGAAAAAATCTGTTTTGAATTGAAACTATTTTCTCTGAAGTAAGCTATTAAAAGACATTAGTACTGGACTGCTGGAGGATGGTGTGTAGAAGGCCTTCATCTTGAACCTCTGCTCTAGTTGTGTGTTTTCTAGGTACACTGTAAGGGTTCAGAAACTGCACATTGTAGCAAGGATGTTGTGGATCTGGGTAATGTTTGGGGTGAGAGCTGATCCTTAAACTCCCCCATGTCTTCATTACTGCACTAAGTATGTATTAAGAAATGTAGGACCAGTCTCTTTTTATCTCTGAATCACTTTTTTTTTTTTTTTTCTGGGCTGATATGCTAGCATTCTGGAAAAGTTCTTTCTTTTATTTTGAATTGCATCAAAATGGAAAAATACTTAGTTCATTATTTTCCTTTTAGGAATATCACTAGAAGCTGGTAAGGAGGAGTCCATTTACGTTTATTCTTGGTAATTAACCAATAACAGCTGATGGTCTTTGTTACATAATGGGCAGTATTTTGTAGATTGTAGTTACCTGAGGTTCAGTGTTAGCTAGGACAAAGAGCTTTTCTTTCTAATGGACAACATGGTCTTATCCAAGTCAGAATTAAGATTCTCAGTGAAGCAGTGCAACTACCTTATCCTTAGTTGTCTTCTGAACAAAGAGATTACAATTAAAGTAATTTGAATACCATAGCTAGCGATACAAATTCTTGTCTGATAAGCAATGAAAGTAAAGCACCATATTATGTTATTAATGACAGCCTTGATTATGGGCTGTTTTCAACCGTACTACTTATCAGATCATTGTCAAGAATTTACCAATCTAAGTTCTGTGTGACCTTTGCTTTTAAGGATCCTACTGTTCAAGTAGATGAAACATGAAAGCTGAATGGTGATTGACAGATGAAGAAGGAATAGGAGTAATAGGTGAATGCTGCAATAGTAGTGGCTAGTATGGTAGGCAGTGATTTCACTGTTGTTGGTATAAAGGCTGATAAATAGGCATTGCAGATGTGAGCGTAAAGGCAAATAGGGGAGGATGATGAAGTAGTTTGCTTTTTAACAGGGGGAAAAGAAAACAAACATGAAAATTAGCAGTGATGACATACTGGAAAGGTATACTGTCTGGAAATGTGCTTCCAGATGTTTTCTGTGATAACCTAATAAAAGGACTCTTTTTTCCATCTATCTTCTCTGTAACAATTTGCAATATACTTTGAGCTAATTTTATTTGTCTTAGTTTCATCTGGGATGAAATTGTTTACTTCAGAGTGTCTGGTATGATGCTGTATTTTGGTTCTAGGAGAAAAACAGTGTTTAAACACTGATGTTCATAGCTGCTGCTAAACAGGGTTGTACAGAGCCAAGGCCATTCTCAGCAAAGAGCCCAAGGAGCTGGGAGGGAAAAGAATTAGGACAGCTGACTTAAACTAGCCAAAGGGATATTCCATACCATATAACATCATGTGGAAGGAGTTTTGAAGGGGGTGGGAGTTATCTCTCTTCCTCTGCTTGGAGGCTAGCTGGGCATCGGTTGGGGTATGGTGAGCAATTGCTTGTGCATCACTTGTTACATACATTCATATATAGAGAGGTATAGATATGTATAGTCATAACTATTATCCTCTTTCTCTATCTTAGTAAATAATTTTATCTCAACCCACATGTACTTCTTTTTCCAACTCTCTCTCCCATCCCACTGGGAAGGGGAGAAATGAGCCAATGGCTGTGTGGTGCTCAGCCACCTGCTGGGTTAAACCACAACAGTCAGTTTGGCGCCAATGTGAGGCTCAAAGGGTTAAGATAACAGCTGGTCTGACTGGAGCCTGTTAACACAGGGTGTTGTAGTAGTTTGAGAATTGCTAGTCACAATGTTGATTTTTTCTTTGTCATCTCTGGAGGTTGGGTTAAGGCTTTTGTTTTGCTATGCTGTGTGGCCTTGGCTTATATCATGATAGAATTGGCAGCTGAGAAACAAATCTTTTTTGCATCTTTAGCATTGCAGTCATCTTTGGGTTTTGGAAGCCATGTGGTTGATACCGTTAGTAATTATGCTCTTTGCTTTGTATCCTGGGGGAGACCAGCTGTGGAGAAGATGGAGGAGAACACTTTCCAACAGTTCCTAACTTCCCTTTCACTTTTCCTTCTTTCCCTAGAGCTCAAGAGGAGCTAGTTACAATACCCCTTCAGGATTTTGAATATCCGTGGGGTATTGAAACCAGTGTGCTCCTATTGCTATGCATCGTGAATGTGTTTCAGATTATGTTTAAGGTTAAACAATTATTTAAGAATAATATCACCCAGACATCTGCCCTGAAACAGGATAGTTCTGAGTGGCAGGCAGTGTGGGATGGTATGGGCAGGTGTCTAGAGCAGCAGGCACCTCCAGTGGTTTGGATCTTCACCTCTGAACAACTGCAGAATCCTGAAAAACTAGTAGAATATTTGGAAAAGGTCTGCTGTCACCCTGGCAGTTCTAGAGAGATACAGGTCACTGCGGCGTGCTGGGACCTGGCCTATCAAGCTCTGTTGAACACTATTCAGCATCCTCAAGGGGAAGAGAATATTTCTGGGTCTGATGACAATGCAGCAGACTCTCCAGCTCCTGAGATAATCCCTGCAGCAGCTCCAGTTCCTGCAGTTGCTCTGAGCATTGTCATTGGAGTGACTGCTGTCACTCCAGTCCTCATGATGAGCCTGCAGTTGCTCCTGCTATGGGTCCTGTGGCTGTTCCACATACTGCAATGAGGAAGAAGGAAAAAAAAATTCCTCCTGTTGGAGGTGTATCATGCCCAGAGGTACAGTCCTGTGGTACCTACTTAAAAAGAAAAAAAAAAAAAAAGTCCACAAAAAAACATTTTTATTCTTAGGTGAGATATTTTCATCCGACAGGTGAGAAGAGTTGTTT
This sequence comes from Pavo muticus, assembly GCA_016647715.1. NCBI lineage: Eukaryota > Metazoa > Chordata > Aves > Galliformes > Phasianidae > Pavo > Pavo muticus. The sequence goes on along the minus strand of JACDJE010000100.1, from coordinate 1,989,804 downwards.
GAACTTTGGGACAGTGTCATTTTGCTTTCTGTGTTACAGAACGTGAGTTAAATGTAATAGAATGCATTCCTCAAGGGGAATTGTTATTATAGCTAACTGTAGTATTTCGTATCTGTGTTGCAAATCAGCTCTGCAATCTGTCTTTCTGTAGGCAAGGGTTATTTTCAGGTGTGGTGGGTTTCTTTTAGTACGTGTAGGAGTGGTCTAAAAGTGATTAGCATGCTGCTTGCCTAACAACCTTCACAATTTCTTAGGTCTTCTGTTATAAGTTAAATTGCTTCCTGTGCAAGAGGAGGTGTTTGTAGGTTATTAGAACTAGAACATGATGTACTTTAGCATGCCTGCTTGTTTTCTTAAAACAACCCAACTACTTAAAGATTACAAAAGAAGCTATCCTTTTTTAAATGCTACTTAAAATTCAAATTACTACTAAGAACAAGTAAAGAATATGCCCTGTTTGTTTTGTTGGTTTTTTTTTGCTTTGACTCTTCCTGTGTAGGTGGTTGAATTTTTTTTTTTAAACACAGTAGCTGGGAGAAGTGATTAACTGAAGTCATCAGTTGGAATGAGCTGTTTCATGAAACAACTTTGAACTCTGTGTTCTGACTGAGAACAGAAGATGATTAAACTAATCTCACAAGTAATATGCAGAGCTGTGTCCCCTGGAAGGTGCGTGGTACCTTCTGGAACACAGAAGGTGGGGTTTGTTTGTTTTCTACGAGTAGCTCTCAGGTGTAGTATTTCTGTACTGGCTATTATTGCTTGAAAAAAATGTGAGGAGAATGCCTGTACGGTTGGGCATACTCTTGCAGCAGCAAGTGGTAAAATTCCTTGTGCAGCAGCAGGATTTCTGAGACTGCCGCTATCAGAACTGGAGACTTGCAAGAGCTGAAGAGCTCCAGACCTTCCTGTATGCAGAAGGGCCCTGTGTTACACTTGAATTCTTTAAATGTTTTTGCTTTTTCTGACAAATACTGATTTATGAGCTTTCTAATGAGCTGAGGCTGAAGAAATCTGTTTTCTCAAATGCCTGTGATTCTTCTTAGCATCATCATGAAATGCTCAGTTGCAAATGATTTTTTTTTTCTTAAATCTAGATAAATGCTTGTATTTAGAATTTCTGTGATGCGATTCTGACCTTTCCAAGGTTGGAACATATTTAAGCCTTTGCATGTCAATCCGTAGCGTTCTTTCTCATTCACACATCCCTGGTTGTAGTAAACCCCAGAGGAGAATATGAGGATGGGGAGATTCCTCATGCAGGTCATTAAGTTGTGGGTGGTCTTCTGGCTGTGCTCAAAATTAAAATCAGTATTTGTGTTTCCTCTGCCTTTTGGTAACAATTCCAGTGCTTTAGTTGCAGAGAAGTTTGGCTGGGAGCAACAGGATTCAAAACACTGCAAAAATTAATTCTTGTATTTGTTTAATAGCAATGTAACTGGGTTCTAGTGTGCGCAGGAGACTTTGTGGTCTGAATAAATCTCCCATACCGCCCTTGGTATTGTCACTTCAAATGTACCAAGGCAATTGAGTTCAGTCTTATTAAGAGAGAGTGTGAATGGTTGTTGAATGATTCTTGTCTTAAGAGAGAAACGATTGTGTAGCATTACTCTGCTGCAGAATAGACTTCTGTTGCGTAAATGGCATGCTCTGTAAGCTCAAAAATGCTTTCCAAAATCAAAGTGAGTTAGTATGAGATTCGAGCTCAGAAGTTCAGGTCAGTGGTGGATACAGCACATAGGCTCAGTCTCCAGATCTTTGGGGATTTTTTGTCTTTTGAGGATCAGGTGTATGTAGGAAACTATCTTATATTGAAGATCTCCCTGTATTTCAGATAAGTAAAAATTGCAAGTAGTACTGATTATTAAGCCCAAGAGGCTTTTTTTTGTTTGTTTGTTTGTTTTCCTGTTAAAGTGAATACATCTTTGGCTCTACTTATGTTGCCATTTGAGATACTTAAGCTATAGTTCTATTTGCTTCTAGCTGAGACAAAACTGAGCAAATTTATTTTCTTAGAGTATGAACTTCAATATTCCTGAAAACAAATTTAGAGGTAAGGATTTTGCTGGTGTTCCTTGTCTTGCATCTCTTCCTCCTACTTTCAAGTGCTTTTGTTTTTTTATGTTTGTTTTCTTTTTTGTGTGTGTTCTTGTGTTTCAGTGGAGGTTTAACACACGTCAGTGTATGTGTGTGGGTTTTTTGAGCTAGGCTTAAGGCAGCTTTCTTAAGGATAAGGAAGAGAATAGCAGCAGTCATTTGGAGAAAGATGCAGGCTGGCAGGGAGGGTGATTGTCAGATGTATGTGAGAATGCATTTTGGCAGATAAACTTTTTAACTTCTTTGCTGTGACAAAAGCCTCCCTGTATTTCAAGTTCTTAGATGTCTGTATTGAGCAAAACAGATGAACCTGGGGAGGCAGTTCAAATTAATTAGACGTGTTAGAATTGTTTTCTCAGGGCTTAAAGTCGTTGCTTTAGAGATATTTATGTTAGAAATTCCTTCCCTGACAGGTACAAATAAACGTTTATTGTATGTGATGGTAAAGAGAGATGCCCCTGCGAGCTCTGGTATTTCATCTTCTTCACAGAGCAAAGGCATGGGAGCCCAGTGTGCCGATCGTAATTCTTACATTTCAGAAACGTTTAATACCCTGCAGTTTTTGTCTTCTGAATAGTAGAGGAATTCAGACTTCAGGGGAATCTCTACGGTGATATAGGCAGAAATACCTCTATTTTTGCTGTTGTGCAGATGTTCAAGTAGCACAAATGCTGTCTTTAATCTGTTTGCTCTATTTTCAGGACATAACTTTTTATACTGTCACCAGTAAGTGTTACAGGACTTTCATCAGCCTGTGCATAGGTATCTGTGTTACTCCATAAGCATCCAGGAGACAATTCCAGCCTGGTTCCTGCAAGTGATGGCTGCTTGTTTTGGGTGACAGACCTAAGCTTTGTTGTTTGTTGGCTGATTTATTCTTATTAGGACTTCAGTAATTTCAGTTCTTCTTGTTCTGGTTCAGATTTCAGAGATTACATCTTCAAACCAGTAATAGTTGGGGAAATATGTCACCAATGCACAATCCTTGTTGTATCAGACTTGAGCTAATGCTGTGATAGCTTAGGTCGCTCACCAAGCGTGCAAGATGGCAGTTGTGGTATTATCATCTCTCCTCGGGTGGGCTATCTGGCCTTCTCAGCAAATGGGCATCTGCAGTGGAGTAACCACGGCTTCGGGTTTTGGTCTCTCATTGCAGCTAATGATAACAAATGCATCACCATGTACTAGTGACTCTGGAGACGCATTACTAACTGCTCCCTCTCTGACCCTCTGAAATAGGTTCCATGCCTTCAGGCAAAGAACAGACCCATTCAAATCTGTGTATAAAAGAAGGGAAAACAAACAAACAAACAAAAAAAACAATTGTTCACTCCCTACCTTACTGTTTCCCATAGTGTTAAGCACTTATGTTTATATAGCCTGTTTTGTTTGCATTCGGGGATGTTCAAAGGGGACCTTAGTGTTGCAGTGGTATGTGGGAGAGGTGGATGAACAGCTGACTGGGAGTTCAAAGGCAGTTGAATAGAATGAAAGCTGGTTTCGTTTCCAAGTGCCAAGAATCACTTCTGTTTTACTTAGATGGAACTAGATTATAGCATTGAAAACCCAAGTGCATTAACATTCTTATATAAAACAAGTTGGGAAGCGATATTAGAGTTGAACTAATTGTTAATTGTACAAATATTCTTGCTGCATATTTTCTTAAGACTCTAGGAATTTTTTTTTTGTAATAGAATGGATTTGGATGGTTTTTACTGTGAGGGGAAAAATAGAAAGGTAAATGAGTTAGGAATGAAGATACTAAACGTGGGGTTTTCTTCACTTGGGAGCATGCTTAAAATTGATTAAATGTTTGCTTTCAAGTATTTAATCTTCATCTTTCAGGCATGGATATGCTACCTCTGTCTTTCTTCTTAGTGCTTGTGTAAACCTCTATTCAAACCTTTGTGGCTCCTTGCATAGCGGGTAATACTGCGGAGGATCAGCATCCCCCTTTGTTGAGGTCCTGCTTTTGTTCTCTTGTTCACTTGCTGAATAGTGGATTGTGATAATTTGAGCATTGGGCTTGTCAAGGCCTGAGCAGCCTTTCGCTGTTGCTGCTGACAATGTCTGTTCTGTGTGTGGGAAAAATAAATGACATCTCTGTTGGTTTGATTATTATTGAAAAAAAAAAAAAAGGATTTTGTAAGGAAAATGGGGATTTTCCGTATGAATATTTCAGGTTTTATTCTATTATACGTTCAAATAGTGATTATTTCTAAAATATCTGGGATTTAAAACAGAAACAAAAAACAACCGAGTGTTTTTTGTAATCATTCTGACCTTACTCTAATCCGGAAAGGTAAATGTGTAGAACAACAGAATACTGAAGTTTTCACTAATATGTATTATTCCACTGAGAATATCTTAAGGTCTTCCTACAGACCTACACTGTCTGTCACTCTTTTAATTCCAGTTAATTGATTACCCTGCCTGAGATGATTTCAGGCTTTATGGGGTACAGCATTTGTAGTGAATTGCTGCAGCAGTGAAAGTAGATAGTAGTCACTCCCCTGGGGAAAAAGGGAGTTTTTTCCACTGCTGCTGGAGATGGGAGAGTTACACCTCCAAATAACCATTAATGAGAGCAGCTGTGAAGACAAAAGAATAAAAAAATCCTACATCTTGAACAGCTTTAGTTGGTTGTTGTTGTTTTTGAACTGGGCCTAGGGAGATTGCTTTTGGAAGAGAAGGTGTTAAGACGTAATCTTATTTTTGTGAGAGTCACCTTTCAGAGAGCTGCAGGACAAGTCACATTTTGAAATCATTTCTGTTTTGAGGAACTATTGAAAGTAAGTAGTCTGGCAGACTTCTTGTACTCAGGTATCTTCTGTTGGTGCAATGTGTTAGGTTTGCAGTGACAGATCTGCATTTTCTTCTAATTATTTCTCTTTTAAATTTTATGCTATTTTCTCCCAGAAACTACATGATCTGCATCTGCAGAGGATACTGTAACAAATAACCCCTGTCTGAAGGTACAGCATCAGAAGGTGGTGGTTAAATGAGTGAATCGGTTCCTGATTTGAGTAGGGCAGTGGGAAAGACAGTGGCCTGTATACCTTCGTTTCGGAAGACCTTGCAAAAGTAAATTGTTTTTGGTTCCCCCGATTCCTCCTTGGTGAAATAATTTTTCGCTTGCATGTTGGACACTGATTGTTCCTCAGAAGTATTTTGCTGCTGAGGCTTAAATGACTGAAGTCCTTCTTCACTACATTGAATGCTTTCAGTGCTTTCCTTCAGTAAAGGTTGGAATGTCAGAATTACTTCATCCTGTTCTTTAAAACTGTTGCCACAGGATGGAGCTGTTGCACCGCCCAATGTGCGCCGTCACTTAGAAGAACAGCCTAGCAATGTTTTCAGTGCTAACCTGAAACTAAGGCTCCTTTCACTTTTCTTCATTATTCACCGGTCCATTTAGCATGGCTTCAGTTTATCCACTTTGAAGAAGCGCAAAATTTGGAATAAGGTGTTGTTGGCTTGCTGAGTGTAGATCAACTTTCAGTTTCTTTTAGAGGCAGCTTTGCACCATATGACAAGTCCAGGTAGTGAGGTAATAATCCACATAAAGGGGATTTGGTTCACGTATCGCAGAATATGTTAAATATTAAATTTGTTTTTTTAAAAGCCTTTATTAAATCCATATTTGTGTTTTAGAAATGTGCCAAGAAGTGTTCTAATGAAGCAGCACCTGGGGGTTAATAAATGATATCATGAATCCATTCTGATTGCCAAGAAAGATTTTAATAAAGGAAGCCATGCCCAGGGTTGACTGTTTCATACACAAGGAATAACTTTTTTTTTCTGTGTTCCTCTTGTTGGTTGGTTAAAACAAATTCACTTATTTGCCTCAGGTAGTTATGATTCCCCTGTTTATCCACATAACATTTGTGCGAGGTGCTGGCCTTTGGTATGTCTGTCAATGCAAATTTGTGTGAGGCATTATTGTGGTTATATGAAGGCTTTCCATCTTCTGCTGCCCCTTTCACATTCATCTCATCATCCTCTTCCTTCTCCTCCCCTCAAACATACAGGGTGAAGTGAAGGCTGAAGAGGGACCAGAATGGAATATACTGCGTGATGACTTCATGATGGGAGCATCTATGAAAGACTGGGATAAGGAAAGTGATGGAGAGGGCAGTATTGAACAAGGAGGTGGTTTAAAACAAGAAGATGACAGTGACTGAATGAAACTGAAACATTTCGGGATACTTTATACTTTTTCTTTATTTGGATTAAAAGTCAACATTCTGTGAATGTACAATACTTGGAGGCTGTCTCTTCCTAACAAGAGTCTTGCACAAATCGAGTGTGTTTTTTTCCTCAGTGTCCAACTTTTTAAATATAGCTTCATTTGCTGTACTGAAATCCTGAAATATTTTTCAAAACGTATAATTTTCAACATATTTCCAAAACATTTTGTGCAGTCAAAATAGTGGCACTTGCCCAATGAAAGATGGATTTTGCCAAGGTCATTAAAAGTTTATACATTAGTCATGGCAATTGATGTATTAGTGCGCCTGCATTTCCAAATCAGTGTTACACTTTGAAAAGTTGTTAGCGATTCACGGTAGAAATGGCTTACAATAAACACAGAAATGCTGTCACCTTGTAAAGTTATCAGGCTCCTATAGAGACTTTATTACTTTGGCTAGGAAAGGTTTTGTAGATAATAAAGAGAAGTAACCATTAATGTGATAGTTCTGGTCTTGGAGCATTAATCTGATTGAAGACAACTATGGAAACATAATTGTAAAACGAGTCTTGACCCTACTGATTGGCTTTGTGTGTGTATATACATATAAAAAAGTAGGTACGAAAGTGTATGTATGTTTTTCCACCGCAAGTCTGAAGTTACAAGTGTTAAGAGACCAGTAAGAGAGGAAAAGACAGTCATTGCTATTGTGTTTGTTAGGGCAGAAAGGTCTTTTCTAGCAACACTGTATAAAATTGTATTTAGTGTTGCTTCATTTGCAGTTCTGGTGTTCTAGTCTTTTTCAGTACGGAACCGGACCTCTGAGACACACTCTGGGTTTAGTCAACTGTAATGCTAATTCCTCAAGTCTGCAGAGGGTCAAACAAAAGCCCTTTCTCTTAGGTGCATACTGTAAGGATACCAAGTGTTGGCTTTGATTATGCTACACCAATTTCTCCTTATAGATCGTTGGGTTGCAAAGGTGCAGAAGCTGACTGCGTAATACAAGTACTTCATGTGTAAGCAAATGTATACAGAAGGAGTAGCATGGTGCTTAAGGAGTTTTAGGTGAGAGGCTGGGGCTGAATTCTGCCTCCTTTGTTTTGGATTCTGTTTCTAATGCTGTGCAGCTTGTTTAACTTTGCTATCGCATTTCTCCATTTGCCATGTGAAGAGAATGCTTTATATATATATATTGTCTGTATCTACATTTTCTTTCATGCAGACCTTTCTTTGTAACTGCTTATGTGCGATATATGACTAGGAGAGCCTTAAATTTTCACTCTTCCACGCTGAAATGTGTGGTAGGATGGTGGATTTAGGTTTTTTAATGAAACCATTGAGGAGGGCGNTGAACTCTGTGTATATTACAGCTTAAAAATATACATACAAAATGATACAGAGAAACCCATCCTAACAACTGGCAGTGATTGTGTTATCCCTAGCCTATTCATCTGGTATACATTGTAGCAGAATTCTTTGAGGAGAACTCAAAGCTAACAGCAGAGATGTTTAGATTTTCAAGCTGCTTTGAGTGTTAAACATATTAGATATCTGCGTAGACATTAGTTTGTGGCCTGATATTTATTATCACAAATGAGGGCATACACCCAAAATATCAAGTGACAAAACCACAGAAGTTTGACATATGGTTATCCTAGCTTCTGAAGAGTTAGACATCTGTACAGCTGTTCAGCTAGCGCTGGCATCTCATAGAGCATTACGAAAATATACTACAATGAATTTTGAGTTGATAAAACAGCATAATAGTCTAATCTGACATTGTTTTCTTTCTGTAGAGTTTAGTTACTTTGTGCAGAAAAACTACATCAGCACCTTTAAATCTGCAGTCACTCTCTACGTTAATATCAGCGGTCCCTGTCTGAGATCAAGCTGTTAAAAATTATGCTAGTTTTTCTTAGGAACTGTAATGTCCTGAGGTGACTTTCAGAATACTTAGGAATACTCAGATGTTAATAGATTTTTATAATTAATTTGCTTATCTTGAGCTTCCATTCTGTTTAAAGTACACAGCAGTGCTTAAGTATTTTGCTTGTAGGTTGAGTGTTTCTTGCCTTTTAAGAGCCATAATAGACTTCTATATTGGATAATTTTATAATTCTGATACTGTACCTTGCCCTTTGGTTGTGCCATATGCAGAGAAGCTTCTATAGTAACTTTAAACAGATTAGTCATTCCAAAAGATAAACTTAGGAGTTTTGTGGCAGATAAGAGCAGTATAATTTAATTTTAGGCTGATTTATTTCACAAGTTTGACTAACGAGTCAAAAGTGCTGAACCCTGTTTGGCCCGGAGTTCTTCCAGTCTCCCTTCTTGATTGTAGGATCATTTGTCTCACCTGCCTCCCTACCAGCTTTTTCAGTAATATTTTTCCTTTTTGATAGCTTTAAAAGAACAGCCTTTAGAAGCTTTTCCCAGCCATCACAGCTCTCAGTCTATTTTGCCTGCTCCCATGAATATCTGCTTAGGCAGAACTGTGCTGCTGCCCTTCATTCCAGAGAGCATGAATCATCTTGACTTTGTATATTTCTGTACCTATCTATATAAAGCCAATAAGGATGGGGTGGTTCCAGTTTTGTTAGGCTTCAAGCCAACTCTAGAGTACGTAGAGTTTAATATTCTATGGATTGCATGCAAGTAACAAGGTTCTGTTTAATAAGAGAAGGCATTGGGTCAGCTCTTCCCATGTCTATTCTGCTTTCTAGTTTCTCAGCAGGGAAAGCATGATTTGGCCTGTGGACAAAAAGGACCATCTCACTGCTTTTCTTCCAGTCTGCTGCTAAGGAAAGACAAGTGGTGGAATATCACTGTGTCTGATGCTGCTGCACCACCTAGTCTTCCCTGCTAAAACAGGGGTGAGGTCCCACTTCTGCAGCTTTGAGGCACTTCTCCTGGGATTCACAAACTGAGAAGGGCAAAAGAACTGGAAACTACTTCCTAGTGGGGGTAAGGAGATAAGGTTCTTCTTTTTCTTTTAGTTGTTTGGAGGCCATAAAAGCGTTTTGACTATCTGATGATTCCAGAAGAAGGTGGTCTGTGTAGCTGCATCTGCTCAGAGCTGGCTCAGTAGCTGTCTTAAGGGAGGAAGGCAGAAGTCATCTGGCACACAATACTGCACAACTTAAAATGACAAACTCCTCATTCTTATGAAATGAGTCCTGGCATAGTTAATATCCACACAGAGCAGTCATCAATGTTGCTTACTTCCAACCCCTGCAGATTGCTCAATGATTTCTTCAAGACTTGCTGAGGTAAGAAGCAAGAGGGCCAGGAGAAGGATTTAAATGTTGAAGTCTATTAAGCTTGGATTAAATAGATGGAATCCTAGTACTAAATAAGACATTAAACTTAGATTCTCAGTCCTCAGTGATAGACATGGGAGACAGGACAAGTTCTTGGTTAACAGATGGTGGAAAGCTGTCTGTTTCCTTTGCTCTTATCCTAAAGCAATGGCTATTAACCTCTGGCAGTATGTAAACCTCAAAGGTTTCACCTCTGTAGATGACCTAGCAGATAAGGCTTTTCTTTGGTCCTTCTTAATCAGATACAGAGTAGCTGATACTTCTTAGACGAAGCATTTTGGTTTTGAATGCATCTTTGTAATTGTTTTTCTCTCTTAAGAGACATGTTGAAATAAAAATCTGGTCAGATTAAATAGCTTCAGCACCAGAGACACTTATCTTGGTGCAATGCTTCAACCTTGGGAATGATTTCTGTTTAAACCCATGTGTTTGTCAGATAATGAATTATGCTTTCTTCACGCTTTTCCGTGTGACCACAGATTACTTCTGAGAAACACTTTGGAAGATGATTTTAGGAGAAAGTATTATTTCCTCACAATGTCTCAATCATTCAAATAGGCCATCTTCCCATGTCAGTGAGTGAACTCTTCAAGCCTTGTTTTCAACATTTTCAATGATTCTTAATTTTGTTTTTGGTATGTGTGTTGTTAATTGTGAGCCACTAGCTCAGATCAGATTTATCTTGAGATTTGATACAATTTCTTGCAGACAAATGTTCTCAGAAGTAGCTAGTTAAAAGCAGCCTTATATTTAGTGTGTTGTGCTGCTTGGAGATGAGGGGTAATTTTGAAGATTGTGTTAGGGACTAGGCCTTACAAGACAAAACACCTTTCTGAGGATGTTCCACTGCAACCAGGTGAGGCCAAGGCTGCCAGTACCATCACTGTTCTCTCCATCTGCTGTGTTCATTACATTTATTCTGACATTTTATTTATTTATTTATTTTTACAATTTTTGGTGTCACAGTCTAGGAATAAAGTAGAGGCAAAATATATTCTATGTAAAGATCATTCAAGTAAGAAGGGAGTTGAATTACCTGTGTCTTCCTGTGGCATCAATATTGTGCTTAGCAGAGGCAGATTGTTTCTCATTCACTTCAGCTAATGAGAATTCAACAGTTATGTTGAAGCATAATACTGAACCACCTGCATGATGACTTTTTTATTATTATTAATGTACTACAGAATTAAGTTTTGGTTTCTTGTTCCAGTGGTGATGTGTGTGCTGTCTCTGCATGTTGCCATTTTGAAATAGCTAATGTCATAAGGCGGCTACTATTATTTGAGGTTAATATAATCAAGATGACCTACCAAACTGGCGATAAATCTGTAGCAAATACTATGCAATTCCTTCCCTCCTTTTGCATTCTGCTGTCAGCATGCAGATAGCTTGCCACTGGCCTGCTGGGTTTGACCTCTGAAAGCCAAAGGCATTCAATGAAGTCTTGTAGAAGGCAATGACTTCTAGGTGGCCTAGTCTAGATCTGGCTCAGAAATCATCTAGATTTGGGTCTAAATTGCCACTATCACAGAATCAATCGATGTTTACTTATAAACTAATGTAAAACTGAGGCTCATGGTGTCCCTAGCCGTGTTTAGAGCAGTGCTGTGGCTCTGTGGGGACGAGCTCAGAATTCCAATTCTTCTGGTGCTTGGTACCCTATGGAGCAGCCCTCAGGATAATAGAATTGTGTCAGCCTCACATAGGCCTCTTCTGTAGGGAGAGGAATCCCAGCTAAGCTGAAATGAAGCTTTCTGAACAGCCACTCAAGAATGTTGATTTCAGTAGCCAAAAGAATAGATAGGTTTAAAAATGTATAATGGTGGGAAAAGAGAGGAGAGGGGAAATACAAAGACTTCTCTGGAACTCGTTGTGTGAGTGCAGCAGAAAACCTTAATAAAAACTTTCTTTCTGAGATAATTGAAAACAAAGCACTGTTCTGAAAACTCATTAGGATTATCTCAAATGTGTGTTGCTTAAAATACATTAGGCAAGGAAATTCTGAAGCGGCATTGACTTATTAAAGCTTTTCTCCTGTGTGGACTTCACCAGCAGCTTGTGAAGAAGCCAGGACTCCAGTCCCAAGGCTGTCTGGCTCTCACTAGGCTAAATATTGCATTACTGCCTGGCCCATTTTTTGAATTTGCTGCCAATTAATCTTGTTCTATATGTAATCTCCTTAAACTCTCTGAAGTTCAGTGTAGATGCGTATTCTAATTCAAGTTGCATCATTTTAATTTCCTGAATAGACTCCTGTAGATTCTCTGCTAGGAATATAGTATTTATAGGTATCATTTGTATGTTATTTAGTGGGGCATAACCCAAATCATCATCAAGCGGTTCAAAAATAGCATGCAACAGCCGTAATGCTGAGGATGAGGTGCAGGTCAGGGGTTCAAACACAGAGATTAAATGGATGGCTTCTGCTCTACTGTCTTTACTTTGTCATGCTTGCTGTAAGTGGATGTCAAGACCCTGTAGTACTTCTTTTTTTTTAATTTATATTTTTAGTTAGTGAACCTGATCATTTTCCTCTGCTGATATTTCCAGGAGAAATCTTACTGACTTGAGTGGAAACAGGATTTCCTGTGGTGATTAAAAGCACAGGTGCTAGGATTAAGGAAGGCCTTTTTTTTTTTGGTGGTACACACACTGAAACTGAAACTGGAATGATACAGAGAAGATTAGTGTGGTAATCCTGGGGCTGACAAGCAGATTTGGAAGAGTACATGGGAGGATCAAATTGGGAGGTGTAAGCATGGCGGAAGAACTTCTCTGGCATTCACAAAATTTTTATCAAGACTTGAGTCTTAACTAATTTAAAGATGGGAATTGTCTGTTAGAAGAAGGAACTCCTTTGAATGCAGCACTGTTGCACTGTTACGTGCAACCTTCCTAGAAAAATGTCTATTTTCAGGACAAAAAACGTAGCCTATTAATAATTGTGTTGATTCCCTGGGAGTCATAATATCTCAATGCCTCCCAAACGTTCCCTGTCAGATTTTGGTCATTCTGGCTCAAAGTGTTGGGACCAGAATCCTGTCTGAAGTCACTGTTATTTTTGTGATTGCGTTCTGGATGCCTTTTATCAAGGTATGGTTTTAAATGCAGATTGCACACTGCGTTGAGGGCATCAGGGCTTGCTGTAATCCCGAGTTCTCACTTGGTGGTGGAGGTGAATGGCTTTGGGGCCACATCCTGTTGATGACTCTCTTGTGATTGTTTCCACTGAACTTACTCTATCCACAGGAATGAGAACTTTCATCTATGTATATATTCTATTTATTTATAGTTATACATATATATCAGAAACATACCTTTGATTTGCAAGTTGGCAAGTAGTTACATATGTGCGTGTATATGTGGATAGCAGTCGTGCGTGTTAAGCAGTATGTTATATAAAGTAGCCATTATCTTCTGGAACGTGAGCGTTGCAGGAGCAGGCTGTGGTTGTGTGAAATGCAATCCCACTGGCAGTGGGACTGCTTGTATTAGTAAGGTCAGCAGGATCTGCTCTCAGAATTCATACAGGCATTACTGCACACACTAATGAAGTGTACGGCACAGAGGTATGGGCTTCTACTTCAGTAAAGATAATAAACCCTGAGGTTTTACTATTTATTGTGGTGTATATATTAAAATTTTCCATTATTTGTCGTCTCCTTTTTGCCGTACCTTTATTAGGTGCCACCTTAGCTCTTCAAGCTGAACCCTCTTACGTGCGTTTTTATAAAAAGGGGAATTTGAACATTTCTGCCTTGCACCCTGCATCAGAATAACTCAGATTCTGCGTGACCACAGCAACTGCTGCAGATTTCTGTGCGTGCCACAAAGAATTAATTGTGCAAGCATCCTGCAGTCGTCATCGGTGTGCGAGTTTACAAAAGTCACCTCTTAACTTATAAAAGTTATTCCTCTTCCAACAGTGTTCTTTAGTTTATGAAATGTGGCCAGCCACCTTACTTAATGACCTGGTCGTCAGCAGTTTTAGAAAGATTATTGCCTTTGTATTTCACGCAGCACATTTGCGTATAACCAAAACAATCTCAAAAGAAACCACAAATTGTAAAATCCTGACCACATAATTTTTAAGTTAATAGGAAACATGAAACTTTTAAGTTTAGTGAAGTAACTTTCCAGGTGTCCCTGTTTTTCTAATAAACAGTTACTGTTTATTAAAAAATATATATATCAATATATTAAAAGACAGTATTGTATTAAATTAAAAGCTTCAGAACAGATAAGTTCTGTTCTTTCCTTGTGTTAATGGTGAGGGCCAGTTCCTGCTTTCTGGTTTACAAAGCTCCCACTGACAGCAGGCACACGGGGTAAGTCCATCCGCTTTGAAGAGGCAGAGGGAGAGATAAGTGCTAGTTCAGTTCAGCTTTAGTGCCTGATAATCCCTGCAGCTTTTGAAGCTGATGGGTACTCCTTAAACACAAACTGTTTATAAATGGATAAGAATAGAGGGCTTTTCAGGATAAAACACAAAGGTGTAATTAGGGTGGGTTTTGATGGATACATTGGTCCTGAATCTCAAAGGTAAAATGTGAAAGCTGAGTTACCTGTGCAGATCATGCCTTGAGTATATTCTGGCACTACTGCTCTTTGTCCAGCTTTGAGGAGTGGATGGAGTTTGGCTGGGTAATTTTGGACATTTTACGATGGTCTCTTCTGGACATTGCTTTAGCAAGGTAAAAATATCACCCAGTTGGAGTCCACTTTGCAATACTCTTTGAGATAAGAATACCAAATGCAAGTGGTGGTTGGCACTGGATGGTCTGTGAGGTCCCTTCCAACCCAAGCCATTCTGTGATTCAGAAAATAAGATCAGATAAATTGTGATGTGTATATCACAGTGAGTTTGTTCTAGTTGGTGTCTGTGGGTATCAGCGTGTATTGCGGCGGCCTAGCAAGTAGGAAGGTGTCCTCTCCTGGAGCAGGTGGAGCAGCTCAGGCATGTGCCATAGCCTGCTGCAGCTGCTGGCAGTTTAGCTCAAGCAGCCAGGGCTTTGGAAGCAGAAAGTCCAAAGCCTGGCTTGCTGCTGCTTCTGGGAAGCTCTGCCTGGCAAACACATCACCATGGGGACACTGGCAGGTTGTAGGGAACTGAGTGTCATTGCACTGAAGAGGCAAATCTGAGATGAACCTGACACCCTGCGTTCTACAAAGGGTTAGAAATAGAAGCAAAAGGGCCCTCTCAAATGAGAACAAAACAAAGTGTCTTCCTAGCCAGGCTGCCAAATCAGGAGTAATCTCAGCAGAATCTGATCAGATAGGTTTGCTGGCAGCCTGGTTGTACCTCTGGTGGCTTCTGTAAGGCACTCTGGAGCTTGGACCCCAGCACCCATGGCTGCAGGGACAGCCCAGCCTATACTCATACCTGAACAGGGCATTGCCAAGGCTCCAGGGCTGTTCTTGTGAAAGAGATGGCAAAGTTTGGGGTCTTTTTTCTTCAAATTGGAATGAACTGCAGGGATCTGGCAGGATGGTTCTTGCAGAGTTCTCTAGAGGTAACAGAGTTTCCTACTGGAGGAGAGAGTAGAGTGCTTTTATAGATCATTGAGGTTGGAAAAGATCACTATGATCATCTAGTAGTCCGACCCTTGAGGGCTGTGAAGGCCCCAAGACAAGTGATGGGCAGTGCACTGACAGCAACCAAGCAACGCGGGGCCATAGGTTCAGTGCGAGGGATTTCTTCGGCTGCAACTTTAGGAGGAAATCACTTAATAGCCTTTTTCCTCGGAAGAGTTTGCTTTATGGCATAAGCTGAGGCGGTGTGCAAGGTCATTTCTGTAGGGCAGAGTGGGGCCCGAGGTCAGAGCCCGGCCCTTGCCTGCACACAGCTCCGGGCTCAGGCTGCGATGTGCGCTGCGGCCGAAAGAGGCAGTGGAAAAACTGAATTGCAGACGCAGCTTGAGAATGCGGGGCTTGAGAGCTTCTGTCAAGTGCAGTGAGGGGGAGAGCCCGGAGCCGGAGCTGAGCGTGCTTCTCGCTCGAATTGCCCCAAACGTGCGTAGAAGTGAAAAGTAACAGCGGGGCAGTGCAAAGCCCGATCTGCTGGGGTCGTCGTCCTGCCCCCTGCGTACTTGCACGGAACCATATCCCGACGCTTAATTGTAGCGAGGTTGCCATTTGACCCAATTACCCTAATAAGACGGGCGAGGGGCGCTGCAGCCGTCCTTTTAAAAAAGGAAAAAGAGATGCTGCCCCTCTCGCCCCCAGGCTGCGGCTGGTCCCTGCCGGGCTCGGAGGGGAATAAATAGGCGGGCGGCGGCGGAGCCCTCCGCTCTCTGCCCGCAGCCCCACCACGTCACTTCGCGGCGAGGCGAGCACGTGGGGCGGGGAGCCCTTATAAATCTCCCTCTCCCTGCGCGGCCGTGATGTTATCTGCTGGCACCCGTCCCCTCCTCGCAGGGAGCGCGGAGGGGCCGGGGGAGGCGGGGGGAGTCGCACGCGCGCGCGCGCTCAGCTCGACTGTCAATCACAGCGCCGGCCCCGCCCCCTCCTTCAGGCCCCGCCTCCTCGGCCGGTCCTGTCAGCGCCGCGCCCTCACGGCAGCGGAACGCTGCGGCGGAGCGGTACGAAAAGGAGCCGGGTCCTCTCGGTCAGCGGAACCGCTTGGTGCCGCCCATGGGGCCCAAACGGCCCGGGTGTCGCTCCGGACCGAGCAAACCGCGCTCCCGCCGGCGTTACTCACGTTGGGGCGCGGAAGGCGTCGTCCCACCGCGGTCCTGGGGAGCAGCGCTGTGCGCGACGCTGCGGTGGTCCTACGTAAAGGGAAACAAAACACAAAACACGTCCGGTCCTAATGCAGCTGCCCCTAAAGCCATCCCCGTGCGCGGGCGCAGCTCTGCCTCACAGGGCCGCGCAAGGGCGCAGAGGCTGCGGGTACGAACCCCGGTGTCACAGCCACTGACAGAGGCGGGGATGCTGCATCCTGGCTCGACACTTCGGGAAAGGCCCCGCGGGGCGATGCTAAGAGCACCCACGCGTGCAGCTTCGCTGACTGAAAGCCCCACAAACCCCGGCCCCGGCCCCGCTCCCCGCCTCAGGGGCGGAGGGAGCCGCCGCCTCCCCGGGCCGCCGAGAACCTTTGTGCTTCAGTGACAAAGCGGGGACCGGCGCTGCCGCGGCCCTGCCGGCGGGGAGGAGCCCCGGGGCGGGCAGGGGGCGGCCCGTAGGCCCAGCCCCGCCGGGCACGGAGAGAACCCCGGGGACGGGCGGGCCGCGGCGCGGCTCTCTCTCCTCAGGCCAGGCGGGCGCGAGGAGAGCGGGAGAGAGGGGACCTATCGGCAGCGCCGTCCTTGGCAGCCAATCGCTGCGCCGCGTGTTTGGGGCGCGTTGCCATGGTTACCGCGCGACGCGTTGCCCCCGCCGAGCAGCGCCGCCATGCCGGGCCCTGGAGGAGCGCGGCGGTTCTCTGTGTGAGTGCGCGGCCGCGGCCCCCCCCGGAGGAGCAGCGGAGCCTCGTTCGGGGGATCTCAGGACGGGTCTCAGCTGCTCCTCGGTTCCCGTTTGGTATTTCAGCCCCAGACAGCAGCATAACACCTTTGACATTTCTGCTTGACCATAGTTTTCCCCAGCCCTGTCCACCTCACTCCTCGTTACCACTGGAAAAGCCTCCTTAGAAGCCAAGTGGAGATCTTCCTGAAGGAATTACATTATTCCTTTACTGCTTCATATCCCGTTACTATATCATCCTGAACGGTTTAAATGAAAATTAAAGAGTAGGTAACTTTATTCATCGTATTCGGTTGATTGTATTTTGTGATTTGAAACCACTTCTGGTTTCAGAGTGAGACAAACACTGAGGACCACCTTTGGCAGCCGAAAGCAGCTGTGTATCGCAGGCGGCAGCCACGTCCCCGCCTCCACGGGCAGAGCTGTGCAGAAGGCAGCCCAGGAGCACAGGCAGCACGATGTGAGGGTGAGAGGCTGCGGGCACTGGTACCAGAACACTTTCAATAGGAGTTCCTGTGGAGTCTAAAAGCTGTGAGGAAAGAAGGGGGAGAGGGAAGAGGAAAGCAAAGGCACGGCTGGAGCTGAAGGGCTGTGGAGAAAGAAACAGATCCAAGAGCTTAGTCCAGTCTGAAATGATGACCATAGACTCACAGAACCGTTTGAGTTGGAAGGTGCCTTTAAAGGCCATCTGGTCCCACTTCTCTGCCACAAATAGGAACACCCACAGCTCGAGCATCAGTGTCCAACACTGATCTGCAAGAGTCAAAACAAAGCGGTTAGGCATGCTTGTTTCTCCATGGTTTAAAAACCCACAGACTAACACACTTTGCCTTGGTTTGCTATTTTTTAAAACTCTTTACTAGTGGTGTTTTTTTCTGTTTTTTTTTTTTTTGGGGGGGTGAGCACCTGTCTTGAGAGCCTTTCAGAAGTCAGTGCGATAAGCCAACCATACCTTCCACTTGAGTTAACAAAAACACAGTTTTAAAGCAAGTTATTTGAAAAAAGTGTCCAGGCACAGTGTAATGTTCTTTTTCACAAGTTAGTCTGTGTTCATTTGAAGGTAAGCAATTTAAAGTAACAGTGCTCCTAATTTAAGAACTACTTGCTTTCAAATCTATATGAGATGTTGGCTGTAGCATTTATATGCCTTTACCTGAAAAACAGAAGATTCTCATGACATTATCTGAGAGTTCTGTTTAAAGACCATACTGAATTTCTTAGAGTAAAATGGTATTTTGAGCAGTATCCTGCAAAAGAAGACACATCGCTGTTTCTCTACTTGCTTTTGCTGTACTGCTAATTTGATACAAACCGTTATGGTCAATGAGGCACTCCTGGTAGTCATAGGATAAATAAGTCAGTCATAGGATAAATAAGTCAGTCATAGGATAAATAAGTCAGGAAAGACAACAGGGATGAACAAGATGCGTCTCAGATAGTGGGATGGACATAGATTTTTTCAGATATTTTGCATCATTTCCATAAAGACAGCTCCAAGGAAGACCAAAGCACAGATGAGAGTCTTTTCAAGGCAGAATCCTAAAGGGAAAGTGGGGATTAACCCCTCTTTGCTCACGTTGGTGGTGTATATTAGGCACCATTTGCACAACAGCGTTGCCTGTTCTGTCAAGGAGAGTGAATAGCTCTGTGTCCTGCCTGGATCGGGGTCTTCTTTTCAAGATAAGACAAAATGTTGCATGTGTCATGGCTGCCATTTGCTTTGAGAAGACAGTGACGTTGCTATTATTATTTAAATATTTCTTCAGGTTTTTGATGACGAAGGAAAGGATGTGACACCCCATCCGCTCTTCCATCCAGATCCAAAAACTGCTGCAGCCAAACAAAGCAAGCTCCTGGCACTGAGCGATTACTCGGGGGCCACAGGATCAGTTTTTCTCCCTCTCCCCGTACAGCAGTCATCAGGAGAGGATGATAGTTTTGTAGCCCCACACTCAAGGTTAGTCCATTAATGGCTGTCTCTTACCTCGTATCTCACAGACACCTGTCCTGCAGCAGTCACACATCTGCTCTGCAGAGGGGACAAGAGATGGAATAATGATGCAGTGCTAATGCTGTGTTGCTAGAACACACACATTTACCTGTCATAGTCATCCTTTGAAATTTGAGGCATGGTAACAAACAGAACAGGTGGAATTTATCATTACTTGTGACTGAGACTGATTCTGTGCAAGAACTACTTGCTGAAATGTTCATACATGCAGTTGAAAGCACTCCGCACCACACGCTGCTGTAGTATTTCTCATTGTGTTCAAATTCTCCTTCCTGATGCACATTTTTCTATGTAACCCTGCAGAATGGACCATTTCTAGAGATGGTCACAGTACAAAAACGCAGACCTCCACTCTACAGGTTTGTAAGGGTTAGGGCTGCAAACACAGTTAGATTAGAACCTATATATAAGTACATGACAAAGCACTATCTCAGAAATAAGGGAGGTTGTGTTCCAGTTCCATGAGCAAGAACATAAAGCTGAGAAGGGGCATTTGCAGCTCTTCACTATACTGCCATAGCTATTTCAAATACTCTGCTTTCCTCACACTTATCTTTTCAAAAATTGCAATATGTCGACACGTGTTTGGCTGTGGGTATAGAAAAATGCTCTGGAAACGCAAGGTCTGGTTTCACTGACAAGTTACAGACCTGTTTTACACTATTTTGCCTGTCAGTGGTACTTCTGAAGTAGCAACAACCCTGTTTTAAAACCCTGATTTTGTCAGTTCAGATATTCAAAATATTGCTAGCATAATTAGAATTCTCTCTTTTAAATTAATTTCAGTAAGTTACCTCTGTGTACACATATGCATCTATTTCAAAACTCTTGAGTTACAGCTGCTGAACTACACGTTTCATTACTTACTGGAGCCAAATCTTCAGTACAGAGGGAATGAACAAGGTTTACCTTCTGGGTGACAAATTCAGGTAATTTATGTGAAAGAAGGTAAAAACCAATTTGTTTAAAAAAGAAAAACAGTGAATGACATTGCTTTATCAGACGGCGTGTACACATTCACATTTAATGGAGAGAAGATGCTATGTATTTAGTCACACAGCCTAAAAAGGCAAGTCAAGTCAGCACTGGAAAAATCCCACAATCTAAACAAAAACAAGTATTATTTACTCTTTCCTTTGGCAAAGTTAATGCTATTGCAATTTCTGAGCAAAAGAGACTGCTCCTTGAAAACACTTTTTGTCATGCTCCCTATGGTGGCTTATCGTGAGGGATAATCCTAGAGTCAGGGATACTGAGCAGGGGCCAACATACACAAAAAGGGCTTAAAAATAGATGGTAAATTAAAAAAGACTTCCTTTTTGGAGATGGGCTCTCATTTAGAAGACAGAATGAAGTGGTTTTACCTTAGGATTAAATACAGCTCTAAAAAATGTCACATCAAATGCTCCTTGTATAATTATAATTGCTCACACTTAGCTTTTGAGGAAGAGAAATCTGCTTTAAAAACCTCCCAGCTCTGCATCAGATTTGAGTTTTACTTCTGGTTATCATCACGGCCATCCCCCCTGTGAACATTATCTTTTTTTTTTTAACAAGCTGATCCCTTGAAATGAGTTTCTTGTGCATTTCAAAGATGTTTCAGCCATGCAAAGCCCCAAAGGATCTTAATTCCAGTGGAGAACTGTGCTCTCTGTATGTATGTGTTATCACTCAGCAGGTAACCAACACGTCACGTTATTATATGCTAAGAATGAATCTGAGAGCTCAACAGCCTCTTTCCCATCAGCTATTTAATGCCTCAGGATATGCTGTTGGATGAATTCTTCCTTTTTAAGTCTTTTTCCATCCTTTTCATTATTTTCTTTGCAAAGCCTTCTATGACTTCTTTTACAAAGCAAGCATTCCTGTACATGCTCTCACAAAGACCTGTGTGGTTTATCCTGATAACAACACTGCTGTTTTTGTAGAGCTTTTCTAACTGACGCCTGGACTCTCACATACCATTTCAGCTTATTTCTTTGTTACTGCAGGACATCTGAAAGCAGCAGAATTTCTAAATCAACCGTGTCAATAACAGAGTCCATGCTAGATGGAATAGCAGAACCTGGCTCTCTCCAAGACACAGCTGTTAGCTCACCTGGTAAGGAACATACACTGTACAGTTATAGATTTAAACTGTTCTTTGGAGCACTGAGACTTGTGAGACACCCAGGGCCTCACAAGTTTTGGCTCCTGCTTGTTATGGTACCTCCAGAATTAATTTGCCTTCTTTTGAAGTGAGAGCAGGAAAAGTCTCGCTTGTTAACCTCCTGTAACTTGCCAGATGTACAGGTGAGGCAAGAGGAGATAAAAGAACAACTGACGGAAGAAGACTTAGACAAGAGAGTGGATATTTATCTCACAGAGACAGAAACTCTCCGGATGTTGGACTTGCCACCTGTTGTGGTATCTGTAGAATCAGAAGACGCTGCAAGAGTTCTGTATGTATACTTGCAATTGCATATATGCATATAGTATGCTCAGCAAACCTAATTCCTCCTGCCCACAGAGACCCAAACAGGCAGCTCACAGATATGTTTGGTGTTTTGACTGCTCCAGTTTGCCACTCATATTTGTTTGAAGCCATACTGGGCTGTATGGGAATGGACACTGACTCTTCCCAAGTGCAGCAAACCGCTGGTGGATTAAGGCCTGGTATAACCCACGTCTGCTGTCAGGATATGGAAACTCAGAGAATATAAAAAGCCCCACTGTTCCCACTGACCATTCCTACAGTCCTGAGGGCTGGATGAAATGGAAACCTACTAATTCCTTTTTGTCTTTTGGATGCACTGCCCTTCATTTCTAAGTGATGAGAGCTGCATATTTCTGAACCAAATTCCACCAAAGACCAAAGGTAGAATCACTCAGGTTGGAAAAGACCTTAAAGACCATCGAGTCCAACCATGAAAGCAGTTGGAGTGGGGGTTTTTATAAAGCCCCTCTCTACTTTTCTGTTCTAGAACAGCATCACAAGGTGAGAAGCATCTGCTGAAAGACGATATGTGGAATGAAACAAAACCTCTAAACACACAAAAAAACCCCAAGCAGTAAACATATGACATGGAGCACAGTTTTCTGCTCAACTTGTGGTTACATAATTTGAGAACTGGGTGCAAATGTTTTTCAGAAAGCTAATATACACATATTTTCTTTTCAAGGGAGCGTAATAGGATTTATGTTGACGTTTGCAAAAGCAGACCTGGTAACGACCGCTTCGTAGAGAAAATGATGCAAACCATAAATGGGGCTGCAAAGAACAAGAAAATACAATGTGACAAAATCATCATGGAAGATAAAGGTAAACACTGACCATGTAGGAACTATATAGGGAAGGGTGCTAAATAAAAGCAGTCTCCCATTTACAGCACAGTTCCCTTGCCAGTTGGGTTTTATGACATTTTGTTTAAACTACGCTCTTGAAATATAAAAGGATATGGTTTCCTGTTTCTCTCCCCTAACTTTTCAGTGACACTGGTTTCTATTTCTATTTGCCATAACACAAAGAAGAGAACCTTTGTTCTAACGTTTAAAATCCTGTGAAAGCAGAAGGTTGTGGAAGCCTCACGGTGAAATGCAGCTTCACAAAATGTTCAGGCTCAAGGCTCTAAGACAACTGTAGAGGAATATCAAGGTTTTGGATATGGGTGCTGGGATTTGCCTCACTATGGGTACGTTTGTATGGGAGGCCAAAGAAAACGATGGGGAATGCTATTCCTAACATTTTTGTGTTCTTTAGTAGAAAATGAGTGGAAAAGAAGACAATATATCAAAAGGAGAAGTAAAATAAATATTATTTGGTCTGAAAACTTATCTTCCCCTTTTGTGTGCCTTCAGCACAGCAGGGCTCATTCCAACCCACGTTTGAGGAGCCAATTGTGCACAGACAAGGTTGCTGTCTGGCTCTCAGTTGTGAAGCCCCTCTGCCAAACAGTTGGCTGTACGGCATAAAAAGTAGATCTTTGCTCAGCTGCAGTTCTTGATAACAGCATACAGACACAAGGGGCTTACACGATATGGTGTAACTCCTTTCTAGGGATAGTGGTCACTTCCTGGGACTTGCACAATTCTTATAACACATCACAAGTAGAACACAGCTCAAAAGCAGAAGGCAGCAGAGCCCCAGCTGAGAAGAGGAGCACCTCTAGTATGACTAAAGACCAGGCTACACCTGCAGCTGCTGAGAGAGGTAACATTTTTCTGGGAGGTTTGCATTTCTTCAGCCTTTTCATCCTTCTAAACTGTGCATAGCACACATTGTCATAACTGATCTTCAGCAAAGACAGAAGGTGACCAAATTTGATGATTCTAAGTTACTTTGGACAGTAGAGGCAAGACATAAATTGTGAAAACAAATCCAGAAGTATCTCATCATATTGAATATTTGAACAGTAAAAAAAACTAAGGCAAGAAAAAGGTAATAGTGGAAGTATTTCTTTGATGATGATAGATTTTTCTGTGCTTCTTTTCAGGGGGAGGAAGAGACACCTTATCCCTTTGACTTCTATGTGCATAATAGTACCATGTTAAGACCGTATTTTCTGATCTTATCTGTTGTCAGGCAGCATAACTTCTATGACCATTTTGGAAAGTGCTGGTCTTGCCAGAGTCCACGAGGAGGAGAAATGGCACACAGAAGCTATATTAAGATCAGAAAACTTTCAGCAGAATTTATTTTTCATGGAGAGGGTTCTGATGGAGAATATTTTTCAACACAAACTCGCAGCTTATCGACAGTTTCCTGTCCTTATAGGTTAGTTTCTTGCCAGCAACCCCATTTTCATCACAAGGCTTTGTGTGCTATTGAGAATCAAAGAAATATGTCTCTCATTGAGGGTCTTCACAGGTGACCAGGCATTTAAGAAATAGACAAAAGAGTTTATGAGACATTAGCCTGAATGGGGCAGCTTTATACTCTCTGTAACAGACGTCCCTACAATACTTGGTGGAAGAACAGAATTCATGGGTTCTGAGCTGGCTCATTTCCCTTATCAGTGCAAACTGAGACCTACTCAAAATATCAATCAGAACTGTTTCCTGGCAGCTAAGGTACAGATTAAGTCAGCTATTTCTCCAACCATTTTTTTGCATTGTAATGCTTTATTGTTATTTTTAAAGTAATCAACCTAGACAAAAAGTAAACAGAGGTTTTAGCCTGTTAGGTGTCTAACAAAGTGCAGTCACTGAAGTCTGTAAGAGGCATTACCTGGGCCCAAGAGCTAAGTAGTACTGTACTTTTTACAGGAGTTTCAATATATATGTAATCTATCCGAAGAAATCAGACTGTTTTTACTGTTTCATATCTTTCCATGGCATAGAGAGTTGTGAAAGAACTTGAAATGCCTTGAACATAACTGGTATCTTCTCTGTCCCTATTGCCACCTTAGCCACTATTTTAGTAATAAAGGTGTCTTAATTCCTCAATTCTTCCATCTATTTTTTTTCCCTGCAAGATTTTTGCTGAAAGTGCAGATTTTCCTTCTGATGTGAACAACTGGAATGAACTAAATGAAGTGTTACTACTCAGATTCTACTCTCATATGCATTTTAGATCCTGTTGTCACATCGGGGGCTGGCAGCACATTAGCTGCTATAAAAGAAGCTGAGCAGGAAGAACATGACAAGGAAAAGATGGATGATAAAGAGCAGAAGGAGACACTTACTGACCCATCAATTCTGTCAGAGCTAAATGAAACCTCAGAAGAAATGGTACCTCCCCGTTTGGAACAACTGTGGTCCTACAGATGTGATTTAACTCACCAGCACAACGTGAGCTGCATGGCTTGGAGCAAAGTCAACCTGGTGAGCTAACAGATCACTTCTTCTAAGCTGTTTGTAAAACGTCTACATAATTTTCAGTGTAAATGAACTCCTGATTTTTTTATATACCCAGTCAGGTTGGTGGTGTTTGCATCACAGCACTTGTATTTCATCCTTGCATGTAACAGCATTGCTGCCTTATTCCTCAGGCTGGACAGCTGCACTAGGCTTCTGCTACAAACGTATCACAACAGCTCTGATTGGTCCCCCATACACGCAGGTGGTCCCCTGACCTACAGCACTAAGAGAACAAACCTCATCTGAATGGGAAGCTGAAACTTTTTCCAACAGAGCTCTCTTATGGCCACAACAAAAATAATGCACAGAAGAAAGGTAAAAAGCAGGGAACGATGAGAAACACAAATCCACTAAGATTGCTCCACAGGAAGAAAGTAATGACCACGTCATAAGGTTAATATAACATCTAAGGGTCTGGTGTAGAGTTGGACACCGTGATATACTGCAGTCTGAGAATTTTAGAGCAAAGAAATGCCTGCTTTTTAAGTGTTAGCTTCACCAACTGGTTGTTTCATGTAGGAAAAAAAAATGCTTGAATGGAGCTGAAGGCTGAAGTCTTGCTGCTGTTTCTTTACTCTTCCTTATGGAGTGAATTACATTTATTAGACATCAACAGCTGAAAGTTAAGAGTTCGAGGTGACCATTGTAGCTCATTCTATAGCTAACACTGAGAAGGAGGAGTGCAACTGCTGTGATGTATCCTACTAAAGACTGCACATTTAAGGTCATAGAATGCTGTATATTCATCTTCAGCAAGGGACATTATTTAAATGGCCTCAGGGAGGTGAAAGGGTGGCAGACAACTGATAGTGACTCTCAATACTCTTTTTATTCAACCAGTTTCCACTCCTCTACAAATTCTGTTCTTGTGGTAGGTTCTACTTGCGTAGAACATGAACACATTTCCAAGCTTTGCGCTCGGAGCCACTGTTTGCAGAAAGTTGCCTTTTAAAAACATAGAACTGAAGGTGAAGGTAAGCTGTGATCTGTCTGTTCATCTGTGGTTTTAGGATCTTTTAGCTGTTGGTTACGGAGCGTTTGATTTTAAAGGACAGAAGGAAGGCTTGGCATGCTGCTGGTCGCTGAAGAACCCAATGGTAACAGAAGCACTGATTTTGTCTTCTTTCTTTTTCTGTGCATTTTTCTGCTCTACTGTTTCTGCTTCATTCATTTCCCCCTTTAAAAAAAAAAAAAACAACAGAAAAACTAAGACCAAAACGAAAGAACTGGCAAGTAAAGCTGAATTTGGGAGCCCAAACCACACCATTCTGGAAAGCCAATTTTAACTGCAGTACCTAGCTGTGTGCCTGTAGGGTGGGGTTTAGTTCCTGTGCCTGTCTGTCCTCTCAGCTGACAGTGCCAACAGAGGTGCTGGAGGCTCTGCAACATGGGTGTCTGTCTGTAGGAACTGCACTCATTGTGTGTAGGCCACCAAACAACTAACAGATGGTTGCAGCTCTTGGGTAATAGCAGTCTATTTCAGGCAAGTTAACAATGCAGCCCTCTGCATCCCGTTTTCAACCCCTAGAGCGACCTACCCAAGACTGTAAATCAGATTTATTATTATTATGGGTAGATCCAGGTTTGCAGACCTTTCTGAAAAGATTTTTGTAGTAGGCTGGGAAAGCCTCAAGCACAACAAATGCATAAAAATCAATTTACTTTTTGTTTTTCTAAACCTATACACCATTTGTTCGGTGCTTGTAAATTCTGATTACCATACAGCTGTATTTTAAATTTAAGGATTATCCTTTCCAACCCATTTCCTGCTGTACAATGAAATCCTACATCAGAGCAGAGAAAAAAAATAAATGAAACATTTAATGTTGTCCTCAAGTGCCTACAATGAAGGAGTAAGAGCTGGTGCACACGCTGAAACACAGTGCTTTGCAAACCAGCACTATCTCCCTTCTCAGGAGCTCAGTGACTAAAAGGGTTTAAAGTTACAACAGAGCAGAATCAGTTCTTTGGTAATATGGAAGAACAACATGAAAGCTGTGTTTTACGGTTTACCTAAAGCAATTAAGTTGTATCTTCAGCTAAATTACTGTAATTAGCAAGGCACTTGCATTCCAACTGCAGGACAGGAAACAATTGGAGGAACTTTCCAAAACGCCGCTGTATTCCTATCACTGAATCTGAGAGAACTTGATTTTCAGTTAGTAGGTTTGGAATAGGCTCATCTAACTTACTTTACCATGCCATACTGCTGCACAGTCCTCCTTTTTTTCCCCCCAGATTTATCAGTTGCAGTAAGAAATAATAAACTGAATCACTCAGAACCCAGCCTCCAATTTCTGTATAGAGGCACCCACTCTGGCCACCAGCACTTGGGTTTTCCCGCACTACCCAGCACTTCAGTATCCCACATTGAGAAGACCAACGTAAGTTAAGAAACTAACTAAAAATGTTCTTGTGTTTCTCTACTGGTCAGTGGCCAGAGCGCATTTTCCAATGTGAGCATGGTGTTACTGCACTGGATTTTTCTATGGCAACCCCAAGCCTTCTAGCAGTTGGGATGTACAATGGTGCCGTCGTGGTCTACAACGTGCAGAGTTCTGACTCCACCATGCTTTTCCACAGCAGGTAAGGTTACAATATGCTGTCATCTCCCACCTCGGCCACATCTTAGCTTCTCAGCTGTGAATAGCCATGATTTGCTTTTTGCTGTGTGACTGATACAGGTTGCCCAAGGAGGCTGTGGATGCCCCATCCCTGGAGGCATTCAAGGCCAGGCTGGATGTGGCTCTGGGCAGCCTGGTCTGCTGGTTGGCAACCCTGCACATAGCAGGGGGTTGGAACGAGATGGGCATTGTGGTCCTTTTCAACCCAGGCCATTCTGTGATTGTATAATAGCACTCACTAAAGGCTTTTGACTGCTCACAGATGATGCATAATTTTTTATTTCCAACTTTTGCCATTATTTTCTAGTTCTGGCTAGAAATTCCTTTATAAACACTCAGAACTGAACAGAAAACATGTTTGGTAAAATAAATATGTCCTAGTGTAAACAGAACATTAGGAGATATGTACATTTCTGTGTTTTTATGAAAAGCTGAATAGCATTTGTCATAATGCTTATCATTCAATACCACACAGGAAATCGGTTATTTTTCAGAAGTATTGTCTTGGCTTTGTTGATATGTGGCTTATCTTTGCATTTTTTATCCCAGGGAATGTTCAGCTAAACATACAGGTCCTGTATGGCAGCTGAAGTGGGTGGAGTGGAATGTAGGCAAAACAGAAGGTTACAAGAGGGAGAGACTAATCTCTATCTCAGCAGATGGCCGAATAACCCAGTGGTTTATACAGGAGGAACTAGGTTGCATTGGTAAGCATTTCCCCTGCACAGAGCTAATACCTGAAATTACTTCTTTCATTTCATGTGATGATCTTTATACATAGTTATCATATGCAAAACATTTAACAGCTGTTGAGCATTCCATCGAAGCATGTGATGGTGCTATGAATAACTCATATCTGTTTGACAAAACCTCTTGCTGATTGCACAGATCTGATGAAAATAAAGCGAACAAGAAGCAAGAAGAAAAACTTACCAGGTGAGAAAGAAAGGGAAAGCGAAGCTCCGATATCGCAGTGGGCAGCTGGGATGTGCTTCGACTTCCATCCCAAGGTAGGCTCACAAAGTCCATCCTGGCTGCGGTGCTATCCAGAGAAACCACACAGCAGAGGTCAGAGCCTCCTTTGGAGCTACCTTAACGTGCACTAGTCTGGATTTGGCACTGGTGTTTAAGGGCAACTTAGTTTTGAAACAGATTGCTTCTTAACTAGTAACAGTTTGATCCAAAAGGGATGATAAGGAAACAAAGAAACTCATCCCTGTATGTGAACAGCTATATTGTTTCAGCCCCATTACTCACGTTTGCTTCGGGCCAGATCCTATGGCAGCTTTCCTCTGTGTTGGTCAAACTTGGTAGAATTTGGCTGCTGAACATCTCCCGAGTCTAGGACTCTGATGTCCCTGCCTCTCCTAATGACCCAGATGATTTCTTTTAATTGTCCAGAGAGCACTTGAAGAATTCGTGCACTCATCCATGTGAGCCACAGAAAGTACAAGATTTTCAGGAATCACAACTTGCAGCCTCTGCTCTGCACAGGAGGAGAACACACATACTAAATCTGATTCTGGCACTGCTGGACCCACTGCATATCCATCTCTGCAACACACACACAGGCAGCCCAAACCACAGCGTCCTGGTACCTCCACCTGAGCTCCCCAGAGTACCTCCAAGGCACAAACTCACACAGTTCTTTACATCCTTGTGTAGAAGTGAGAGGTAGGCTAATCCAGCTCAGCTTATTTTACCTTTATTTCAGGACACTAATCTTTATCTTGCTGGAACAGAAGAGGGTCTTATTCACAGGTGTTCTCATTCATGCAAGAAGCAGTTTCTAAAGACATACAGGGGACATAAGGTGAGTGATACACAGAGAAAGTAATGACAGCAGAAACAGCATTCAATTAACTTCACCAGTTTAATGGTTTCTTTTATTTCCTGAACGAAACACTTGCAACAAAAGAAAGCTAAACTTCTTTTCTTACATTAGGAATGGGTTCCCATAGCAAAAAGCATCATCTACTTACAGGATTATTTTCTACATTAGAAGCATTTTTTTTTTTAAAGTAATGTATTAAAGCTCCTAGTATAAACTGTTTTAAAGCTTTAGTTCTGGCATTATTTAAAGAGAACAACCAGTAATCTGATTGTCCTGGAAACCAGAGTTAAATAGCTTTATCTCTGGGGACGTGGGGGGGGGGGGGGGAGGTAGCAGAACTTCAACAGCACAGCACCTCCCTTTTTTGCAAGCCTGTGCTCCATCCAAGAAGCTGTCCTTTCAGCATCAGCTCAGGAAGGGGCAGTCAGCTGAATGCTTTCTTCCTCTCCTGCCTTGCCATATTGGCTGCATTCTGATTTCCTATGGATACCTGTAAAACAGTGCTGCTTTTGCTGCTAAGGTCAGGGGACAGTTAGGGATTTCCATGGAAGGTCAGTGAGAAGAGAGCACTGTTAAAATCCATCCCGTGAGGCTGTAGCTCTAGACTAACACCAAGTTCTGTTTTGTCTCTTCCCAAACACCAAGGGCCCTGTGTACAAAGTCGCTTGGAATCCGTTCACCCCTGACGTGTTCCTGAGCTGCTCTGTGGACTGGAGCGTTATTTTATGGCACCAGAGCTCACAGACGCCTATTTTAACTTTCAGTTCCACCACTGTTGTTCATGACATTATGTGGTCTCCAAAGTCAGCCTTCGTATTTGCAGCAGCTAGTGAAAGCAGAGTAGAAATTTGGGACCTTAGCATCAGCATGTAAGTAATTAATTTTCTCAAAGAAGATTCTGAAATAGTAGATTTAAAAGCACAGAGGCTAAATAGTTTTGCTTAATCAGTGCTGCCATCAGATCATACAACTCCATGTCATTTGATTGCTTAACTATTATACAAGTATTACCTCTTCCAATACTCATTACTCTTTGTTAACCCACAGCCTTGTATTGCTGCCAGTTTAGACTGTTTATTAGTAATGACTGCATAAAGAAAGCAGTGGAGCAGGAAGCCCACTGAGCCCCGTGGCAGCACAAAGCAGTTTAGTCATATTATAAAAACATTAAAGCACACCCCCAATATCAGGCAACAGGACAGATTTTAGGCAACCAGAATATCTGGTTAGTTCCAGCTGGGATTTCTGTTCTGATAGAAAAACAATGCACTGCCTCATTTATTGCTTTTGGAGCTTATCTAGAGAATAAAATGCAAAATATGCAACATTTTCAAGCCTGTATTACCCCCAGACTTTTAGCAATAGTACGCTCCAGGCAAATGCAATTTCACCTGCATCATCACTCACACATGCACTGGCTTGCAGCTTGGACCCTGTCATCACTCGCCTTGCCAACCCAGAAGCAAAATTCACATCTGTACTCTTTGCTAAGAACACCGACTGCCTTCTGGTGGGAGACAGCAGAGGAGAAGTCAGTGTGTTTGAGCTGCAGAACCTGGCTGCTTCCAGCAGCACTGAGGTACGACTCCCTGGGAAGAGGCAGTGCTCCTCAAAGCCTGCACCTCTGGTTCTTCTCCAGACAGGGGCTGCTGTTACACAGCTTAGTTGAAAATTTAGCTAGTAGGCATCATCAGATACAAGAAACTGATCAGATTAAAAACTGACATGATTTCTGCTCTTCCGTATGCCATACTGATAGAAACTTCACGAACCAGAAGGAACAGGTAAGTCAACTCCAAACTCCAGGTTTCAGCTGACTGCACGCTCAGAGGCTCCCCACATCTGCAGCTGGGAGGGCACAGGGCCGGGGAGGGAGGCACAGCCCCACATAAACGCAAGGGCAGCGAACCAGCAGGAGGCCTTTCCCTGCTGGCGAGGTAGGAGCGACGTGCCCTCTTCTGGCCACCAACACGATAGCCTCAGCTCAGCAGTGTCAGTAAACCCACCAGCGTTGTGGCCCTGTGTGACCCTCACTGCTTCAGAAGCCACTACTAATCCTCCTGAGTTGCCATCCGGGACAGGAGAGGAAAAAGTAAAAGGCATCTCTCTCCATTTCACTGCATTTCAACTAGGTTCTTTTCCTGTCCTACCACTGCAGAGCATTGTGTCAGCAACAGTGCTGAAGCTGACTGAAATCAGCTATGAACCCCCGTGCCTGCTTTTACTCCCACCAATCAATGGCAAGCATAAATCAGTGCTAATTTACACCAAAGCTCCACTGGGCCTTCCTTGCATGGTCCACTGCACAGAACTGCGATGCCATCCCGGGTGGTGGAAAAGCAGGTTGATCTCCCTTGCAGGATCTATCTGTGCATGAGCTGGAGCTCCAAACGAGGTTCTGGAGCCTAACTGGGTCCTTTCAGCTTTGCCTTACTGGACTTGCACTCCCGGTTTGTGAAATGGGGCCTGTACTTCTTAAAATCACTTCTGAGTTTCTTTTTCTCACCTCTTGTTTTACAGGTTGATGCCTTGCATGATGTAATCGGTCCCGCTCTATTTCCAGTAGCTAAATGATAGCACTTCTCACCTGGTGAACAGCAGGAAAGATTTTTCTAGCATTATCATGAGCTGTTCAGTGCTTTTAATTTGTTAACATTTGTATTTGAAACCGTACTGGTTAGAAATATCTTTTAAATGCTTCAAGTTTTCCACGGGAAGTCCCCCTCGTGGGATGATCAGTCTGCTGTACCAGGGCACGGATAAGGTCATAGGAAGGCCCCATTAAAGGCTTTTCTCCTTGGGTTACTCAAAAAAACAGAAGTGCCCCGAATCCCCTCCTGTATAGGCCGCTCCATCAGGAACCAGAACGTGCCCTAAGTCTATCTCAAGTCCTGGAGTATGGCTGTTTGTCATCCGTATCTCCCCTTGTGAAATTGGACAGCAAATGAATGGACTTCTCATCAGGTCCTTCTCGTCTGCACTCCCCTAAGTACAACCGAGTTTGAAAGCTGAGCTCTGACAGGCACTGAGTGCTCCTGCAACCTGCAGGCTGCCCCAGCCAGGAAGGATGAGGGACCAGCTTTTTCAACCCGACAGATTTGAACAACGTCACAATTTAAATGGACTTGTGCAGCTCTAGAAGGCAGAACTCTGCCTTTAGAGACCTCTCCACTGAAAGACATGGGTAGGGTGAGGACATAACCTTAGAAGCAGCTCTTCTAAGTTACAGCCACAGAAGAGGTCCCCCATCACAGGAGCTCCGTGCAGTGCTCTGCCCATCAGCAGACACAGGCTGCTCCTGGAAGCACTGTGTAGCTAGACATATCTTTTATATGCACAGAACATCCAGGCTTTCTCATTAGCCTCGCAATAAATGCCCGACGTTTAAACACATCACTGGAGTTACAGATCATTTGGGATGCATTACCACACGCTCCCCTCTGCATTCTGTGTGCTTTACAACCAACATCCAAGCTTACCCTGGGCGTAAAACGGATCCGTGCACTTCAAAGAAAGGCACCCATGCAGGTGAATCACACGTTAATCGTTATTACAAACCTGATCAAAACACTGTGTATTTTTCACCACTGGTTATGACTGTTTGCCAAAGCTACTGGTACAAAATGAGCTTTCAAGGCTGTAGTGCACCATAACTCGCCCTGCACATCGTGTAAACTAATTAACTGTAATGTTACGGGGCTGGAAAAACACTTGTGGTGCTAGGAAGTGCTAAGGATCATATATTTTGTTCTTAAATACGGAATTTCTGGCCTCCTAATGACCCAATTTTCTCTTTGAGGCATTTTATTGCAGGAATGTTTTATCGGAGTTTACAGCAACAGTAGCCAACAACATCCAGCCAGGGATGGGCCGCTCTGAGAGCGCGACTGATCCGCTGACCTCCAGTCCCAGAGCTGCTCCACGCCGGCTTTCAGATGTTTATCAGTAGGAAAAGGCTGGCAGGATGCTGATCCTTGGGTGTCCTGTGCTTTCCCAGTGCCATCACCCCTCTTCTCTGTGTCTTCTGAGTAAGGCCCTGTGTCCATAGCGAGCTGCAAAGCAAATAGTTATGGATGCAAGTGTGGAACAACTACATCTCTACAGCTTGCTACAGCAAGCTCACTGTGCTCCCCACATGCTCCCCCCGCAATGCTCAGCTCTCTGCCTGCACAACACGGGCTGCCTGGCCCTCAGCCTGCTCTGAAGCACGATGCACAGCTGCCAGCAGCACGAGGGGATGCTCAGCAGGAGGACGAAGCAGGGGAGATGAAGGGGTGCACAACTGAGGGTGCCCATGGAAGAATTCAACTCCCATCTTTATTTGGGATGACGGACAGAGCAAGGCCCCACGTCACTTCCATGGTGCTAACAGGCACAGCTGGGCAACGGACTGCAAGGGAAATGCATGGAGATGAAACCCATTACCTACAAAACACGTAATAAACATTTTTGCAGCACACATGCATTAACAGCACTGATGTAAGCCCGTTTCCTATAAACATGTTATGCTACAAGTATTCCTACTGTAAAGCTGTTACACAGTCCTAAAATGTCTTTAACACCCAAACAAACCCCCAAGGCACTTAAAACATCACCACAAACACAATTGGTTCTGGCAAACATGAGGTCACTCTGCAGCGAGCTGCTGCCCAGTGGAGCGGATGGGCCACCCCTATAAACGGGAGCTTCCAGCAGCATTCCCCACCTCAGCCCCACAGAGCTCTCCTTCGCTGCCCTTCCAGCCCCAAAGCCCAGAATGAGGAGCACGCTGCTGGCCCTGGCTGCGCTCTGCCTGCTGGCTGTGCTGCACGGAGCTGAAGGGGAGGGCAATGCTGTGAAGCTCTGTGGGAGAGACTTCGTCAGAGCCATCGTCTTCACCTGCGGCGGCTCTCGGTGGAAGAGGGATCTGGCTAATTACCAGTACCTGTTTGGTAAGTACTAATGAATGCATTACCTATCGCCCTGCTATCGACTAATGCATGTCAGGCTTATCCCAGTGCTGGGTGTGCCTGACTGTGAGGGGGCTCAGGAGGAGCAAACCGGCTGCAGGTGCTGTCCTGGGAGGTGCATCCCAAGCACAGCTTCACATATGTGAATATGTGACCTGTGTTTCCTCACGGCTTGCTTTCTTAGCTGCACACGCTGTTTTGCTACATGGAAAAGGTATGGATCCAGGTGCTGCAAGGAGCTGTGAGCTAGGTCCAAGGTTACGGCAGGACAGCCCTGTGCTGTGATACGTATGTGTCAGACAGAAGCCTTGCTGCAGTTAGCACGTGTTCCGCCTTCATCTCGAGGAGCACGCACCTCTTTCCCACTCAAACCCTGAAACTATACGAACAATTTGAGAATGTTAGGGTTAAGAACACAGAATGTGAGGCAATAACCCTCCCGCACTGCTGTGTACTCAGCTATTGCATGCACTGCTGGAAATCTGTACTCTGATTACAATAACTAGAGAAAAAAGAAGATAGATGAGGCAGATGACAGGAGCAGGGGCTTCCCACATCTTCCATGCAGTAACATCTGCCTGTCTGGACAATACTGTTGTAGCAGCAGCTTTCAATAGAAAAAGCAGTGCCATCTGCAGTGTGCTACCAGAGAGCAGAAAGCACTGCTGCTGAATGAAGCCGGGTAGCCCCTGCAGCTGGACGAACTGCAGAAGTTTGTGCCCAGCCGTCCCACGGTGTTTTGAATGCCCGTAATTAGAAGCACACCATAAGGGAACATCCGGGAGTTTGGGTGCTGGATTTGTTAGCATGTCTGCGTTTCAGGAACCCACAAGCTGTTCTAGTTCCATGCTCTGAAGGGCATGCATCAGCATCAGGCTGAGAGGCACGACTTCTAACTCTCAGCTTCTAATTCCACGCAGCAGAGAGCAGCGAGAGCTCCCTGTCCTCGTCCCAGGAGAGCGGCGGCTCCGCAGGGCCCTCCCCCTTCGCAGCACTGGGGCTGGGGGCTGCAGACGAGCAGAGCCAGGAGGGCAGAGCCCAGGAGGAGCGCGACGTGCAGCGCAGCAGGAAGGTGGCTGTGCTCAAGAAGCGCGAGGTGGCCAAGCTGCTCACCACGTCCTGCTGCAGCGTCGGCTGCAGTGAGAGGGACATCAGCCTGCTGTGCTAACGCAGCCATTGCTGGGGAGGTCTGAGGCCATTGCCATTAAAACAATCATGACATAAAGCACGGTTCCTTCAGTTGTGTTCTTCAGTTGTACCTTTATTCTTTAAGTATGCGGAGGGGCAAAGGCTGAGTGTTAGGAGCTGCAGTGACAACTCGGGTGGGTTTGTTGGGATTCTACAAAGCATTACAGTGTTTTAGCACTGCAGTTTTAGAAGTGAGCACAGATATCTCCTCCCATCTAACTCCTGTCTTTGCACATAAGAAGCTGTAACACAGCAAGCTACGATGTGCGTTCTACAAAAATCCAAGAGCAGCTTTTGGGCCTGGGTGTCACCTGTGAGACAGGGGTAGCAACAAGCATCTGCTGGTACCAAAATGAGAGCAGCACGTGGCTCATGCAGGGCAGCGCAGCACGGGGACTGCTGCAGCAGGCAACACAGCGACCCTTCTGTCTGCCCTCAAGACACACAGGAGGAGTCCTGTTTTATTTCCCATTTACCTGCCGTCCTGCCCGGCGGGCATCAATTTGCAACTGGACGGATGGGAAATACACTTCTAAGCTCAGAGAGATGCATTTCTCCTGTTATCTGTAGGGAGGTAGCAGCTGAGAAAGACAATTTCATTTCTTTTTTGCTTGATTCAAGCACCTCAAATAAAAGGGGCCAGTCACGTCGGATCTATATACTCCAAACATGATTAATTTAAGGGCATTTACCACTTGATTTGGAAAACGACGGGACAGCCAGCCATCTCCAAGAACAACTTTCTGCCTTCTGCATGGCCACGCAATGGGACCCTGCATGAGCAGGGCAGTGATTGCACGGGGCCGGGGCTGAGCTGCCCCATCATGTGCATGGTTCCAAATGCACTTGCTTTGCCTCCTAAAAACCACTCTGATTTCCTGAAGGATCATGTACTCACAGGAAATTCAAGGAGAAGAAGTGTTACAGGGACACCCAGTGCTGAAAGCAGCTGGAATCAGTTGCAAAATGGCATCCTACAGAAAATCACTAGCCTGGGAAAGCCCTGGGGAATACAGTGATGGCCTGGGGGAACCACGCTTCTAAGCAGGTGAATGTTGCCTTGGTCCTTCGCTGCTGCTCTCAGCAACAGGAGGACTCAGACTGAAAACCTTTTCTCCCGCTGCTAAAAGCAGCGACCTCGCTATTCAAAATAGACAGCATAGACGTTTGCAAGAGCGAACAGCGAGGTGTTTCTGAAGACATAGGATGAAAACGTATCCGTGGCAGGATCCCACAGGCACCTGCTGCCAATCTGCATGCCCTGCCCGTTCAGCTGCCCAATGTGCGTCACCACCACGATCTTGTACCTCGGCAGCGCCAGGTCCTTCACCCGAGCTCTGATCACCTGCAGGAGAGAGGTGTGCTGAGACTCCCCTGGTGAGCTCTGCACAGGGGGTGCTCAGCAACGAGGTGTTCTGGGATGGGAAGTGCCAGCACGGCACTGCTCAGCCCTTGTGACGGTCCTGATGACAATCATAGTACTGTTTGAGCTGGAAGGGACCCTCAAAGGCCATCTGGTCCCACTCCCCGCAATGAGCAGGGAAACCCACAGCTCCAGCAGGTGCTCAGAGCCCCATCCCTGTCCTTGGGTGCCTGCAGGGCTGGGGCACCACTGCCTCTCTGGGCACCCTGCAGCAGTTCAAACTCGCTGCGTTCAAAACACCGAGGCAGTGAGTGCATGAGAACCAACACTTCCATTGCTAAGAGCAGGCACAGCTCTCTGCTTCAGTACAGGAACACAAGCGCAGACATTAATCAAGGAGGCACTGTAGGTGGGCACCGCGCTCTTGATGAGGTCACTTCCCTGTGGGCATTCACACTGACAGGCAGCTCTGCTTGCCCTGTGCTGCCGAGCTTCAGGGCCATACCAGCTGTAAGGCTGAGGGCTCAGGACAGCAGCACAGAACCACAGAATCCCAGCAGAAGGGGCCAAAAAAGCCTCATGTGTGGGCTGGGTGACTCCCCCAGCTCCAGCTGCCCAGGGCCCACCCACGGTCGTGGATGGGGCACCCGCAGCTCTGGGCAGTGCTGGGGCCTCACTGCCTCTGGGTGAAGAACTTCCCTGACATCCTTCCAACCCAGGCACGGCGCAGGGGCAGCAGCGCCTTCATCCCACACGGAGCTCACACGCGCCACCGTGCCGACACGAAGCGGTGACCTCCTGCACCTCTCCACCAACACAGGCAGCAAAACACCACACAGCCAGCCGTGCCCGGGGGACGCCGGCCTCCCAGCAGGACCACAGACCCACGGCTCAGCGCACCTCGCTGACGGTCGCGGCCATCTCCCGGCACAGCCCCGGCTCGTAGCGCTGCTCCCGCAGGCAGCCCTCCAGCACGGCCTTCAGGATGGCTTCCACCGCCGCCACCGGGAACCGCTTGGGGGGACCTGGAGGGAGGGGACAGTGAGCCGCGACACCTTCCGCGCCCTCCCCGCACCGCAGTCCCCTACCAGCAGCGGGATGGCTGCCGGCCCCGCCGCGCTGCTCGGCTCGGGAGGCGCTGGGCCGACGGGAGGAGAGCGGCGAACAGCCCGCAACGCGCCGCATCCCGGCAGCCACAGAAGGGACGAGGAGGGGAAGCGGAGGGCAGCGCCGCCCAGAGACCGACGGCAGCCGCAGCCCGCCCCTTCGCCTCCCCCCCCCCGCGGGTCCCCATCTGTCCCTGCAGCCACGTCGGTCAGGTCTTCGTGTTCCGCACGGGGCCCTGGTGGAGCCCCGTTGCCAACAAGGGTCTTCCCAGCCCTCGCGTGTATTTACAGCCGTGGCCCTCGTACCCACAGCCCCCGCGGGTCCCCACAGCCCCTAGATGACCCCATTGCCCCCATGTGTCCCCACCAGCACTACATGTCCCCATCGTCCACATGTGTCCCCATAAGCACTGCATGCCCTCATCGTCCCCATGTGTCCCCACAAGCATTGCACGTCCCCATTGCCCACATGTATCCCCTCAAGCACTACATGCCCCTGCAGCCCCCACGGCTCCCCACAGCCCATTAGACGACCCACAGCCCCCACGGGTCGGTTGGAATAGATGATCTCAGTGGTCTTTCCCAACCTTAATGATTCGATGTCCCCACGATCCACACAGGTCCCCGCATCTCTCTACGTGCCAACCCCAATCGCAGCCCCATCCCTGAGCCGGGCCGCAGTGCGTGGCCCCAGCAGCAATGCCATTTGGGACACAGAGACACGGCAGCCCAGATCCCCCCAGATCCCCCTGCCCATGACAGCAAAACGCACGCAAAGAAAGCTGTGTTTTCTGGGGTCTGTTTATTTTCAAGGGGAAAAAAAAAAAAAATCACATTTAAATTGCAACTGAAGGGGGTGTTTCATGTGGTTCTCACGTACAGGATTAATAAACTTTGTCCTGACGTGGGGGTTTCTTTGTTGCAATATTATGCGTGGTAAATAATTGCATATTCGAGATTTGGTGGAATGGACGATGGGGAGAACGGAGGAAAGACATTTATAAAAAACATTATTTACAAAAATGATATCCACGTATCCGTATCCTAATCTATAAGGCAAGTAACATTTAAAATATGTTGTCTCATGATTATCTTCAACAAGTCAATACAACACATTCATATTACCAGTGGTCAAATACAAAGCTTTGCTGCAGTAGTCCGTGTGCAACAAACCTGTACGCCCCTCACAGCCTTTCTCTGAGAACATTGGGTAAGCAGCAAAGTTTTCGTCACAGACTAAGCAGTACCTGGGCCATCGGAGACTAAAGGTATAATAGATCCCATTGCACGTCGAGGCAAAAAAGGCCAGCCGTTCATTAACTTATTTAACTTAAATCTTAAAAATAGACCTGTGTATCTTCATCCACAAATATTTATAAACATTTTATACACGAGGGATTTCGTAAAACCATAGAGCTTCTGTCGGGCCGTGCCCTGGGTATCCCAATTGGCGGCTGGGGGTCCCTCTGAGCTCAGCAGCCCCACGTCCCCCTCTGCCCTGATGCCATTCCCATCCCGAATCACCTCTCTGTTTTGGACGCACACGCACTACCGAAGCACCTGGGCATCTTCATCAGCCCTGGAGCACTCTGGATGGAGCTGGAGCTGGGAGAAAGGGGTGGGTTTTGGATATGCCTACCTGGGTTATGGACAGAATTCTAGCATGGTGTTTCCACAATGGCTTCCTGCATGTCAAGAGAGAGAAGCCTAACAGAGCAAAGAGGCATTCCAAGCTCATGATAAAGCTGTCAGAGCCCAGGTGTTCCTACAGGGCTTCGTCTCTCCTTGCAGTGAAATAGGGATGAGAATAACTGCAGCCATAGGAGTCCTCAGCTCTACAAGGGTTGCTTTCCTTGTCAGTTTGTGAGAGGAAAGAAGAACAGAGTTATTCTGGTGATGAAATGAAGTCTTTAGGACAGTTATTTCTTGTAGGGAATGCACAATGTAGCGATGTTCATAGAAAGATAGAATCGCTTGAGCTGGAAGGGACCCTCAAAGGCCACCTGGTCCCACTCCCTGCAGTGAACAGGGACACCCACAGCCCCGTAGGTGCTCAGAGCCCCATCCCTGACCTCGGGTGTCTCCTCGAATGCCATCGATTTGGTCACAGTATGCTTCAAAATGAAGATTTGTAAGGAAGCAGAGCTAAGGGATGAGCGCACAGCAGCCCTACAGCAGAACCGAGGAGCAGCATTCAATGGGGAAGCAACAGCTAAGAATGAACCCAAACCCTGTGCGAGGCATTGGCAACACCACCATGCAAAGGACCTGACCCACGGCGCCAGGCTGGGTCCCAGCAGTGAGCGGCACCGGGAGGAGGGGAGCTGGGCTGAGCTCGGAGCTTTGGGTTATTTGGTTTTCGTCTTTTTTCCTTAAAAAGCATTTAAAATCCCAATGCTAATGTAAACACCTCGTCTTTCAAATGAAATATAAAGTAAAATATCTATGTTCTGGTCATATTTACACTATAAAATCCCTATTTTCGGGACTATGGCATAGATGTCCTCTGGAAGCATGAGTTTATAACAATTGTACACAGCATGGGCTGGCGGGGCAGAAACTTCAGACTCTGCCCCGTGTCGGGAAGGGGTGGGTGGCATCATTTGTACACCTTTCCATTGCAGAGGGGAGCAAACAGCTGGGCAGGGCAGAGCGCTCCAGCCAGGAGTGCTGGAGGGTTTGCTTTCAGATCTGCAAAGCTGTGTGGATTTGGGTAACTGAGTCGTGCTTTCCTCCTGCACTCATACTTCGTATGAACGCGCACACAGAGCGCCCATCCTGCAACACCCATCCCTAACCAGGAGCCAGCCCAGAGCTGAAACAGCTCCAGACATTCCTATTTTCCCTTAGGATGGGCACGGAGTGCTGTCTTCTCCTTTCCCC
Source organism: Pavo muticus (assembly GCA_016647715.1). Lineage (NCBI taxonomy): Eukaryota > Metazoa > Chordata > Aves > Galliformes > Phasianidae > Pavo > Pavo muticus. The sequence continues at coordinate 1,948,932 of JACDJE010000100.1, read as the reverse complement.
CCATTGAAATGAGCTCTCCGCCTCTGCACAGCTCTTGAAGGTTTTCCCATCTCCATGAGACCGCTGCTCCCAGTGCCGGTGCTTTTGGCAGGGTCAGGTCGGGCTGCCTTCATTTCTCATTATTTGTGTATAGAGATATTACTTTTCCCTGCCTGATCGGTACGAAGGGAAAGCACGGGGCTGCACGCCTTCACAGCACTTCCTAAACCTGTGGGGCTTTCAGAAAGCGGAGGAAACGAACAGAAGAAGCGAGCAAAGGATGCTGGAAATGCAACCGAAAACCTGGAGTCTGCTCTGGGAATGCATCCCCAAAAGCCACAGTGCCAGAGCTGGGCAGAGCTGTGAGCTCCACCTGCACAGGAATACCGCCCTGCACTCCGAGCAGCTGCACCTGAAGGCGGAGAGCTTTATTCACCACCGTGAGACACACCGTGGGCAGGAGGGGAGCAAAGGGGCTCTGCCTGGCTCCCTTGGGGAGGCACCCCCCCACAACAGCTATCCGCACCGTATTTGAATCGTATATATTGACAAAATGTAATCTACCTCTGTAAGCATTGTGCCATTCAACAGTACTACTATTAAATTTATATACCACAGTTTAAATTACATCCATTTCATGAATGGTAAAAGGCTAAAACTCAAGTGTCTAACTTCCAAAATACAGCCTTACTGGGATGAGTACAATTTACAAATACAATAATTACATTTTAAAACCATTAACAATGTTACATCTAGAAGTAAATACTGTAGGACTGGTCAAGACGGTGTTTTCTGAGGAAAAAAAAGCTGGAAGTCGTCGACACTTCCAACAGAAATGTCCCAAGTGCAGGATTGAGTTCGTTTTCCTTAAGCTGTAATTAAAACCCGTTCCACTCAACAGTAGTCCTTGGTTATTTTCCGTGTGATTTTCCACGTGTTTCCTTCAGTTATCAGCCAAGTATTTACCTGGGAACGGGACCAGATATCAGCCAGCCTCCTCCACCCACCGCCTCCATCCCCGTGCAGCGCCCACAGAGACAACGCCGCCTGCGGAGACACCCACGAGCGGGTCCCACGAATGGGAAACAGCCCCCAGTGGGGGGCATTTCGTGGGGGGTTGGCACCTACCTGCCGCGAACCTCTTCTTGATGAGCGAGAAGCGGTAGCCGGCGCCGACGAGCTCAATGTCGCAGCTGGAGAGCGTGCTGCCCTCGCTGGTGAACTGCACCGCCAGGGGGGCTGGGGAGCTGGGCCCCTCCGCCAGCTGGAAGCGGGCCAGCAACGAGCCCACGCCTGCAGGAGAGCACCCGTGGTCAGCGTTAGAGCCAGCGCTGTGCCCACTCCCACTGTGCTTCCACCCCACCCTTCTGCAGTGCCGACGCTGGTTGGCAAAGCAGTCCTTCTGATGCCCTGCGTTTTCCAGGCTCTTTGCTCCCGATTCCAAATAGCATCCTCTCCCTGCAAGCACCCACAGTTTGTGGGTGCCCCATCCCTGGAGGTGCTCAAGGCCAGGTTGGATGGGGCTCTGGGCAACCCTGTCTGGTTTTAGATACGGAGGTTGGTGGCCCTGCCTGCAGCGGGGGGTTGGAACTTGATGATCCTGGGGGTCCCTCCCAACCTGGGTCATTCTGTGACTCTGTGTGCAGACAGGAGGATCAGCCAACGCCTGCTCAAAGTACCCACGGCCACAAGCACGCGTGTTGGCAGGATTACCTCCATTTTCCGACTTCTGAGAGATATCAGGGATCTTCCACAATATCCTCTGCTGCTCTGCGTTCCTGCAAACACACCAGGAAGAGCATTTCTGTAGGAAGCAGGATGCTACACGGACCCCATCCAAACATGGCCAAAAGCCACATGCTCAGGGCAGCCCACGCTCCAGACCTCCAATTCTGGGAACGTGGCTTTGGGTTGGACCCAAGCAAGAAAACATCACTTGGGGTTGCAGATTTGGGCTGCCCACCCCATCTTGTGTAAAAGCCAGTGCTGGGTTGGGTGCTGGGTTCAGCACACAGAGGGAGCGCAATGCCTCAGTGATCCCTACCAGACAGCGGGGGGGAGCACAGCCTGCAGCTTGGTTACTCCTCCATCAACGGGGACGAGGAACTGGACGTTGTTTAGAGCTACCGGTGTGGTCATTGCCTCTGTATTGTATTTGTAGTCGATGCGGAGGTCAGTGCTTGCAGGTTCACACCGCCAGCTCACTGCAAGGTTTAATGGAGTAGACTGAATACCCTGGGCAGATACCTTCCAAAATGACAGAAAAAACATTTAGTTTCCGTAGGGGTGAAGGGAGAAATCCCATTTTACAGACTCAGTCATCGCAATGTGTTTTAGAGGAGACAACAGCTCCCATTCACACAGAAAGTTTGTGCTGGGCCCCCTTGAGTGCTGCACTGAGCGCCCCAGCGCAGCATGCCCCCACCTCCTCTGCACTATGGAAACCCCGCCTCTTACACATCAAACCACCTACAGCACAAGTTTTTGGCAGAAATCAATCCGACAGAACACCGTACCTGGTACTTGAGCATATCCACATTGTAATAGGTTGCTTGTGGTTTCTGCTCCGATACCTTCTTGAGGTGTGTCATCAGGTTTGGCATGTTGACCCAGAACTCCTTCGTGCTGGCGTCACTCTGCGTGCTGTCACTGCCAGCAGTTAACACAGAACCACAAGGTCACTCAGGTTGGAAAAGCCCTCTGAGCTCCCCAGTCCACCCTCAGCCCACCCCCCCATGCCCACCGCTCACGTCCCTCAGTGCCACATCCCCAGGGCTCTGAACACCCCCAGGGATGTGACCCCCGCCCCTGGGCAGCTGTGCAGTGCTGAGTGCTCCTAATTTCTCCTAATACCCAGCCTGCCCCTCCCCTGGCACAGCGTGGGGACGTCACCTCTCATCCTAAACCGAACGAACAGGGGGCATTAACCCTTTCCCCAAGCCACCCCTGTGGCAAAGCAGTGTTGGCTGTGGGCTGTGACCAGGTTTCATCCCATGCTTACAGGATACTGCATTCCCCCTCTTGTGATGCAAGGAGGCACCACAGGAGCTTCCCATGGGCTCTTCCATTTTACAAGCAGGATCTGAACTGAAAGGAGTGGGTAGAAAATGAGCAAACCCCACCATGTGCTGCTTGGCAAAGGGGCTGCGCTTGGAGGGAGTGCTCCAGCAGTATTGAGAGGCTGAGAATTCCCTTCCCAAAACTTGCCCAGACCCCAAGGCAGGTGGTTTTGCAAGCAGCGTGCCCTTGCAGAGAGCTGTCTGGCCCAGGCTGGCAGCATGGATGTGAGTAGGGGCTCACCAGCAGAGGAGCTGGGGGTTTGGCAGGACGTGCTCCAGCCGGTTGTAGTTCAGCACGCGGAAGGTGAGCACCGCCGGGGTGGGGTTGTTGGCAAAGTGTCGGGTAATGCCTGCCGGGAAGGACAGCACCATCTCCCCCGTGATCTTCACGATGCACCTGCAGCGCCGAGCACAGAGACCCAGGGGGAGGAAATGGAGTGCTCAAAAAGCAGCACAGGGCGGACGGCGTGGTGAAAGCCCCCCCTTCCCACCCCAGGCCCCCACACCCGTGCCCGGACCCCACGGCCGGCACCTACTTGCTGGGGTCAGCTCCCTTGAAGTACGCATTGACGGTCTCAGTGAAGGCGGCAGCGACGGGCAGGGTGTCCTGTGCCCCCATGGTGAGTGGGCTGGGGCCCCGTGACGACCCTACAACAGAGCAGAGCCTCTGCTAGTCAGCTGCAGGATGGGGCCCTGCACCCACCCTGGGGTGTTCCCTGCTAGAACCTGAGCCCAGCATGTGGCTTTGTGGGCAAAGAGTGAAAAGAGGAGGTCCCCAGGGCTTTAGATCAGGCTTGAAAATCATTTTGAAGTGATTATTTTCCCCTTAAAAGACAAGCAAGGAAAAGAGCAGAGGAGCCTCACCACAAGCACGGGGCACCAACCCCCACATGAGGATGGTTTGTGCAGATTTAGGTTTCCAGCCCCAGCAGAGGGGCTGGGCAGTTTGGTGTCCCCTCTGCACTGAGCAGGATGCTCATGTCCTCACCCTGCAGCTCAACACCAATTCAAAGGGGCTGCACAGCTCTGCCCATGGGCTCTCCATGCACATATCTACATGTAATACTGCTGCTTCCCCACACAGCTCACGTGTGGCTCTGAGGGCTGCAAATCCACCAAGGGCTGCATTATGCCATGGTTCAGGCTGTGAAGCAGCAGCAGCCTGGCCAGATGCATGACTGCTTGCAGCCTAGCCGTGGTGTACTGCAGCAAGAGGAGGACAGCAGCAGTGCAAGGGGCAGCCCAAAACCCTGGGGCATGCTGGAAACCCCCCAGTGCTGAGGGCAGAACAAATGAGAGCAACCAGCATGCAACGTGCTCGCTGGTGCCTCACCATCAGCCCCAGGCAAGCTCTGTACCCGAGCTGCAATATGCCCAGTGCAGGTACCATGGGCTCTGAGCCTCTGGGGACCAGGAGATGTCCCCATGAGGTGGCCAGGAGCAGTGCTGCCTGCAAACCAGTGCCCCGCAGGCTCCAACATGCCCAGATCCATTTCTCCACGATGCACTGTTCTGCAATCTTGCACGTCAAGCTCAATGCTTGGGGTATTTTGCCCCGAAAATACATAACAAGTGATGGCAAAGGGTGAAATGCACTGTTCAGGAATGATTTCGCTTCGAGCATGCAAGCGCATGCAAGCTGCCAGCCCGAGCTGCTGCACAGGAAGGCAGCAGTGAGCAATGCCATGCAGCAGGCTGCTGCCAGCTCGTGCTGCCCTCCGAGCAAGCCCATCTCCCCACCGCCGTCCTGCTGCCGGTGCCCTTGTTTTCTGGCTGTGGTCCTGGCTGGTGGCTCAGCCTTGTGGCTTTGCAGCTTTCCTGCAGTGGGATGTGGGTGTGGGACACTGGGATTTGGATGGTCTCACGGGAAAAGCACCTCTATCAGCGAGACTGCACCTTGAGTTCTGAGAGACTCATTGCAATGGCGGTGTGTCAACGCATGAAAACACAGCTGCTCCCCCCCAGCAGCATGGGAGAGCCTTCCCCAGGGCTGGGATTTTCCTTTTGGAGCCCTAATGCAGCCCAGCAGGGCACTAACAATGAACACAGCCACGCGTCTCCTCTCGGCCATACACCCGAAGAGCCCCAGGAGGATGCATGGGCTCAGCCTGGACAACGACGCTGTGCCAGCAGCTCACAGTGCACCCCCAGCTCTGCAGCAGCAGGATCTGCTGAGCCGCTGAAATCACCCATACAGCGCTGGGTTCCCCAAAGGTTTCCCACTGCCATCAGTAACCCCATAAACCTGCTTTGTGCTGAACATGCTCACCCCAGGCCCCGGCACAGAGGAAGGACAAAAATCCTTTGGACGCACCCGCAGCTCTCACACCTCCACTTCTCCCTGCGAACCCCCGCGCTATTCTAACAGATCCAGAGAGTGACCAGCTTTCTTCTACCTAAAGCTTTGACTTAGAATCGTAGGGTCAAGGTTGGAAAAGGCTCCACTTGGGCTGCCTGTCCCAGTGCCTGACTGCTCCTTTTGGAGAAGGAAGACCGGTTTAAGTACATGCTACGGGACCAATGAGCTTTTAGCTCCTGCTTCTGGAGTCATTTTTGGACGCATTTCATTTTGGCCAAGGAACGTGACAACGCAGGAGATCAGCATCCACCCAGCAGGGCTTCGGAGCCCAGCAGGTTCATTTGCTGTTACCCACTGGGAGCGGGGCAGGTTTCCCATCACAGCGCTGCCACACACAGGGGTGGTTTGCCTTACTGTTGCCTGAATGATGACGCAGAATAGTGGGGAAGGAGCGAAGCCAGCTGAGCACGGTCCAAGCATCACCAGCGCAGACAAATTACCCCACGGTACGCAAATACTCTGCCCAGAGCCAAAGAGAAACAACAGCAACAGAAGTAACCCCAACCAGAAACACTGCCACAGTGACCCGCAGAACTTCAGATCCAACAGCCAAGAAGATCGGATAACCATTACGAGGCCAAACCACACAAATCCCCCTGCACGTTCACAGGGCTGTGGGCCCAATCCAGTGAGGAGGAGGAGGAGGGAGGACAGGAACCCAGCTCTGGGCAACAGCAAGACCCAAATGAGCTCTGGAAGGAAGGGGCCAGCAGCTGCCCTGATGGAGAAGGCAAAGAGGGGAAGAAGAAGCGCTGCCCCTCGCCAGCACTGACCCCTACTCAATGCTGCTGCGGCATCGCCCTCACCAGAAGCACTTTACTCAAGCAGCTGAGCAGCCCAGCCTGGCTCTGCTCACCCTGTCGTGGGACCAGTACCCATGGGAATGCAAGAGCCATGGGGATCCTGGAGCTATGCAGCCACGTCCCCAGCAGCCCCAGCTGCAGGATGCTCATTCCCTTGCGCTGGGTGGTGGGGCAAGAAAGCTCAAAGGCGACAGAAACAATTTGACGAACCAAAAAAACCAAAAGAATTCTGAGTGTTTCTAAGCACCTGGTTTGGCTCAGGACTTGCCTGCCAAAGCCCTGCCCTGCAGGCAGCAAGCAGGATAACTGTAGGGGATGGCTTTACCTGGCCGGGTCTCTGCGTGTGCAATGCCTGCGGTTTCCCAGGGGTGCCACAAGGCCGGAGTGACAGTCCTATTCCTGGCAGCACCGGTGCTTTTGGAGCAGTTCCGTGGCATTCAGCCCAGGTACTGAAATATTTCTTTTTTTTCTTTTCCTTTTTTTTTTTTTTTTAAAGTAAACCATCAGGGAAACAGCTCATTGATGAATGGCATCAACCCAACCAAAGCAGCCATAGCACCTGGCACAGCACCGGGCCGCAGCATCAGGGGAGCCCGGGGCAGCGAGCGAGCGGGGAGCGAGCGGCAGCTGAGCCTGCGCACTACTTACCTTCGAAAGTCAAATAAAACTTTCCTCTGTCAAACCAAACGAGGGAAGGCTGTTCATTCTCTGTGTGGCCAGGAGGTGAAGCGGGATGGGGAAGGTTCAGGAGAGGGAGAGAGAAGGACACAGAGTGAGTCACAGAGCAGGACACCCGTCTCGCTACGGGGCGGGGAGCGCAGCAAGCCGAGAGCGTGCGGGGCGGGAGCGGGCTCTGAAACTCAGGGTTTGCTTGGAGAACAAAGCAGGAAGCAAAGCTATGGAAGCCCAATGGAAGGGAATCTCTGCCCACTTGGAAAGGATTTCTTTGGATTTTCTCTTGTTGCCTATGGATGGAGAGGACCGGGTGCCTCAGACCGTGCCAACACCGCATCCCATGGGGACATCATGATGGGCATGACCAGTGCAGTGTGTGCGGCCGGACTGCAGCACGGCGATATGAATCTCAGGGCACACAGCTCCAGGTGGACACAAACACGGGGCAGCAGATGCCCGACTGGAACTGTCACCAGTCAGCTGCACTCACACTACTCCAAAACTGCTGGAGAAGAAGCAGCGCCTGAAGCCAGCGCTGCTGAAGTGATGGGCTTGAGGGAGAACAGCATCCTGAACTGCAGAACGAACCCTTTCCTTTGGAATGTGCGAGGTGATGGCATGTCACCCCTCAGTGCTTTTTGTCACCAGGGCCACCTTCAGGCCAGATTTCCCCAAAGTGCAGACGTGGGCACTTTGTCATAGGGCATCCTCTTCTGACAACAGGAATGGGAGGAACGCAAAAAGAGAGTAATAAAGAAAAGCAACGAGAAAGCAAATCCCAAGTGAAATCAGGCAGCGCAATCTATCAACAAAAACACAAGGAGAAGAATTTTAACGAGAAAAATAATTGCACGCTCGCTGGCACAAACACAACAGCTTCTTTCTTTGTAGTAAGTGACCGCACATGCAACCAGGATGGAAGCACACCAGCACAGCATGAGGGACACGCAAGAAAACCACCGCTTCCAGCACCATTGGATGAGCTCTGATGGACTTTGCTGCTCTGGGAGCATCGTGGTGGAGGTGGACATCCTCAGGGCATCATCAGATCATACATTGAGAGCACTGTCTGCTCTGACAAGGGGCCGCAGCCCTTGGGGCAAGGGGAGCATCGTGGTGATGCCTGCCCCTGCCTGGGGCTTGGGGCTGGGATGCACACAGTGTGCACAGAATGGGTCATTGCAAAACATCATGAAGAAGCCACATTCATGAAATTATATGGGAAAGGGAAAAACGTATATGTAAAAATGAGCACCTAGAGGAGATGCTTCACGCTCATCCCAGGGGGAAATCCACACAAGGGCAGGGGCTGCTGGCAGTGAGCACAGACCAAACTTCATAGCGACTCCTCCTGACCTCCACCAGCCCCTTACCCAGTTGTGTCTTCCACCAAAGCCTCCATCCCCCCATGCCCACTGGTAGGACCGCAGCTGGGTGTGAGTTTGCAGCACCATGCCATAACGGGGCTGAATAGATACACCCATGACACCTCCAGGATGAAGCCCCAGTGGGATGGAGACGTGGGCAGGAGGCAGCGCTGCCATTCCCGATGGCCTCATATTGGGAGATCCCATGGAATGCCTCACACCGTTGCCAAGCACACACAGACACAAACAAATTTGTGGTTTTTTCAGACATTTCTTTCTCTAGCAATCTTCTCTAGCATCCAACCTGCTCCTGTCACGAGGGTCCCAGCTGCTGCCAGCCTGTGGCACAGCAGTGCCATGGGACATCCCCAGTGAGCGCACCGGCACATCATCAGAACAGGACAACCAACAGGAAAAGCCACGGAAAGAAAAGGGAGCAGATGTGATCCTGGTCAAAATGGAGCTGCAGGAAGCAAGGGCGCAGGCAAGGTGACAGGGACAGAGGTACAGGGGGAGGCAGCACCCCCAGAGCACGGACCTCAGAGCTGACAGCCAGACATGGAGTATCTGCAGGGTGCCCCATGCCACACGGGCACTCAATGGGTTGAGCAAGAAACGTGTTTCTGAGGACATTTCCTCCAGAAGCAGCACCTTGTTATGATTGAAGATGTGCTAAGCAAAGGGGTTTGAAGAGCCTTTGCCAAGACCCCATTTCCCACTCCCACTTTAAGGGGAAATGCATATTTCAGACATTTGAAGAGATCAAACAGTTGTTGCTTCCCGGATCCCAGCATCCGGCTTCCAGCCCCCCTCCCCTCCAGGGTATGAGCATCCCCCACAGAAAGCTGCTTTTGACCAACCTTACAGACCTCAAGCACGTTCCATGTTGCTCTGCACTTGGTGATAACTTCTACCTTCCCCAAGCACATATTTTCTATAACTGTTGGAGAAAGCCTCCCTGACAACATCACCTCAATGACCCTCCACACCCAGCTCCCGTCCCTTTTTGCTTTTGAAAACCCGATTACAATGAATGTGCGTGAACCCAAAGACCGATACGGTGAATCAAAAGGGCCGGGGGCTCTCTTAATGTTTTTTGGAGGAGGGAAAGGCAAAAGAAAAGCAGTGCCGTAGGATTTTTACCAACTGTGGGAGTGGTGGCTGCGCTCAGGGAATTGGTGGAAGATATGGAAGAAGTACTTTCAGCACGGGCTAAAGGTGCTATCGGAGGAGGACTGGATGAGTGAATAGGAGGGCTAAAAGGCCTGGACTGGAGAAAAACATAAAATAACACAAGGTTAAAGAAAATACGCACAGAACATTTGTATTAAACAAACAGAAGCTATTGCTGAAGATGTCATCATGGTGCATCGCACCTGTTGACATCCCGGGGCCCCCATGGGGAGGGTTGCATTTAATGCAAGCAGTATAAGGCAGGCATGGCCTTGCTGCTCTTGTCCCCATTTCCTGCGTCGTTTCACATCCCAGCAGCCCAGCCTTCATGCTGGGCACCTTTTTGGCACAGGAGCAATATTCCACCCTCTCTATACCCGCTAACCCCAGGCGGACCCAACCCCTGCACCCCCCCAAGGATGCAGCTCACTGCCGTTCTCCCACGCGATTCGTTTCTGTGCAGAAATAGCAAAAAAAGCCTGCAAGCAGCCCCTGCAAATGCAAGCATGCTGCACCTACCAGGTCTGCGACGGAGGGCTTGCCAGGGGGCAGCTTGGGCCGGGATGGGGGTCGTGGAGGTGGGGGTGGTGGGGTGCCGCAGGCGGCCAGCGGTGTGCCAGGGCGAGCTGGGGATGAGGAGCCTGCAACAGAGATGGAGCATCAGCAGCACGTCAGCACACAGATACTGAGATACTGCTCCCAGGAGCTGGTGGGGAGGGGACAGGGTGTCCCCACATCAATTCCCCATGATAGTTGCTCCAGAGCAGCAGCTTTGCACAGCGGAGCATACCGTGATTGCTGCAGTGCTCATGGGGATGACCCCCGTACCCAGAGTCTGGCAGCTTTACCCAAGCAGGAGAAAATGATGCACTGGGAATGAAAACTCCACCTGCAACAGCTTTTGTTGTGCCAAGAGCTTTGGGAAAGGGCACTTCTTCCCCTCCATCCTGACAGCTTTGTCAACAAGAGAAGAGGTTTGGGCTCTTCTTCCTGAGTGTCCCACAAAACCACACTGCACCTCCATTTGTCTTGGCACAGCTCTCGCTGGGCTTCTGCAGCTCCCGGGGCAGCACACAGGGCCGTTGTGGGGTCAGTCCCAGCCACAGGAAGAGGGGAGGCCGGGCAGGGATGTGGCTTTGTCCCAGTGAAGAAGAACAAGGGCAAGAAGGGCAGAAAAGCAATGCTATCAGATCTGCTGGGAGCACTGCCAACAGCCCAGCTCTCTGGGAGAGCTTCCATGAAGATGATGGTGATGCTTTCACGGCTCGTGTGGTCACCGGCAGCTGTGGCCATGCTGGGAACACTGACTTTTTTGCCTCCAAACAGAAATTTTAACAGATGCTTAAGAGGAAACCCAGTGGATCTCTTCGTTCCATGGATAGACTTCATCCCAAGGTAAGTTTGGTGACATCAGCGCTGTGCAGTGATCGCAGACCACTGCTGCCCAATAGAAGTGGACGTGCAGCACAGCAATGCTGCCCTGATATCGCAGCACCCAACCACCCAGTGTTGGTTACCAGCACCACAGACTGCAGGAGCACTCTGGTTTGGAGCAGCATGTTTTGCTTGAGCAGACAGTAAGACAATGCTTTTAGCTTTGCGTTTCCCCACTTAGAAGAAAAATAGCTCATTGAGCTTTTTGAATGAGAGCTCACAGTAAGAAAACATGGAAGCTAAGCCTATGGAACTTGGACCTATGTAGCTGAGTGCTAAGATGAGATGTAGGTTTGTTTCAAGAGCGTAAACCCCGGCCACTCATCTGAGCATCTCTGAAAATTAAGCTGTTCTTATTTAGAAGCCTAATTTGGGTGCCAAAGGTTGATTTTTTCCTCGTCCGTGTCACTGTCAAAGCCAAACCAGAATTATTCAGAGGTAATCCAGCAGCACTCAATGTCATGTGACGGATCCACACATGCATTTGATCCAGGAGCAGTGCCCTGCCATCAGCTGGCCAAAGCCCTTCCAGGTTTCAGGTCTAACACAGGGATGTTCGTTTTTCCCCTTGTCTGGTCCCTCTGCAGCAAGAGCCATCAGCACTGCACCATGACCCAGCAGGAACCTGCTCATACTCTGGTCCCCTGCCCAGCCATGGTGGAACCCAGACCCCCATGGGAAACAAAGGCAGGAGCGTGTCAGGCCCCCCAGCACCCCAAAGGTGGACCAGGGCTGGGTACAGCAACCCAGACCTCACTCTGAGGGAGAGCACAGGAGCAGGAAGGGAGCCAGACCAACATTCCACTGTCATCAGATGTGGCTGTATGAAGGTTTGTACTATTTTTGTGTGCATGTTTCAACATTTGGCATGTTTACAGCTCGCTTTCCCACCTTGGCCTGGTTAGGAATAGGAGCCAGCAGTCTGCAAAGCGCTAAGAAAGGAGACAGAAAGTAACTTAAGAGATGAGGATGCTCTGAACGGGGAGCCTGGCTGCAGACAGCTCCATGCTCACGCAAGGGGAGTTTCTCCACCTGTCCCACCATCACATCCCCATTCTCAGCTCAGTCAGTGCAGCTCAGCCGTCACAGTGGCAGGAAGTAATTAATGAAGAAACTCAATGGTCCCACTGTGACCTCCTGGAGAAGCTCCAGCTCTGAGTGGTGCCACTGGGATAGGGGCTGCAACCCCCAGAGACCCATCCCACCCCACCAACCCCCAGCACCTTATGAGAGCAGCACAACGAAGTCACAGCACCACCACAAAACCAAGCCACACTCACAGGGAAAGCACGGACACCAAAGCTCCTCCAACCACACACAGAGCAGGGGGGTCCTATCCCCTCCCCCACACCATCCAATGTGGATTGTCATTAAAGCAATTGGGACCAATTCCAACCCATTGCTCTTGATGTAAAGCTGGTAACAGCAGTGGGGCACAAGTCGATCCTGGATGAGGTCTCCATGCAGGATGGCAGCTGGTGAGGATGTTCCAGGAGTTGGGCTCAGTGATTCTTACGGGTTTCTTCCAACTCAGGATTTTCTATGACTCTATGAGCAGCACAAGTCCTGGTGCAGGGCCCTGCTTCTGCCCTGACACAACACAAGAAGGCTGCATCTTCTCAAGCTCAGAGATCTGGTGTAAACTGACCTCTCAGAGCTCGCTTGCCCCAGCAGACACACATTTATAATTGAGCAGGCGAAGCCAGGCAGGCAGCACAGGTCAGACAAAGCTATCGGGTTTTGTCCCTCTGAAACACATTCTGAAAGCCATTTCTCAAAACCCAGCTGTGGCTGCCTTCTCCCAAAACCAGGGCAGGGCAGACTGGGACTGCATTCACCCACTCACCTACTGAGGCCCCAACAGCCCCATGGCAACGGTGTGTGGCAAGCAGACTAAAAAAGCTGCACGATTATTCACCAAGATGATGATTTGCCTGAAGTGTTTGTGGCTCTGTTCACTCTGAAGCCTACAGATGACAGCTGCAGACACAGCTCCCCTCTGCCCCGTGACGTTGGGTGTACACACAAAGCAGAGGTGGGAAGGGTTGATGGAGCACCTGAGCTTTGGGAAGGAAGGCTTTGGGAAGGCTTTCAGACCCATCTGACACCAGACACAGTGGGGAGTAGGGAGGAGGATGACACGGAAGCCGAGGGCAGGGGAAGCAGAGCGGGGCAGCAGGACGTACCGCTGGGGCTTCCTGCTCCGCTGCTGGCGCCCGGCCCAGGGGATGACACGACCGTGCGGTAGGTGGGCGGCGGAGGGGGCGGCGGGGTGGCTCTTTGTCCCGGCCCAAATTCCTTAGGTGAGGCAACCGCCGGCTCCGCATTCTCCTCTTTCGCGTAGGGCTGCTCCAAAGCCTTCTTCTGCAGCTCGTCCAGGCGCAGCGGGGAGGGCAGGGCGCGGGGCGGCTCAGCCCCTGGGCTGCCCATTGCCACCGGGGGGGACGCCGCTGGCTCCCGGGGCCTCGGCACCGCCGTCGTGTTTTCCGGGGATGGATCGGAAAAATTGACCCACTTGTTTTCCGAGTGAGCAGCCACAGACTTGGGGGATAGCACGGGGCCAAAAATGCTGTCCAAGTCATTGATTGATGGTGGTTTGTCACTTTTGGCCTCCGTGGCTGGTTGGTCACCTCCTGTGGTCAAAGCAGTGGGTTTAAGCTTAGCATTAAGAGAGCTGCGGTGGCGCAGGGCTCACTGCCAGCTGCTTTCTAGAGGGATGCTCAAAGCACGTTGCCAAGCACGTGGCTTATTGGCTGCTGGGGGACGTCATTCCCGAAGCACACTTTGTTGAAATACATACACTGCACAGGAGAGCATGCAGCCGCCCGGCCCCGTGGGTTGCCTCATACAAGGCGCTCCTTCCACGCACCATTTACAGCTGGCACACAGCCTTCATTATGTCATGACTAAATAGCATCATTATCATCACCAGGAATTATTAGTAGCTGTTAGACTCACACAGTAAGCACAGCAAACTGAAGCTCTGTTGCACACTCCACTCATATATATATATATATTTATACACACATAAATATATACATTTACACATGCTGGATTGATGCTCCCACTGGCAAAGGGCATGCAGCACAGGACAGCACACAGGGTGTATGTATTTCAGCTGCATCCGGCAGCAGATGAAGCTCTGGTGGCTCTCTGCTCGCTCTCTGAGCTGCCACCACCACCACACATCACTGTTAATGACCGACCACACCTGGCTGCACAGCCCCAGCACAATGCCCACACTCCTGTCCCAGCTCGGTTTGCTGCTTTGCTCACTGTTTGCAGCTCAGGGACATGGAGTGAGGCTGCAGTTTGCACGCATGCTGTGCAGGTGGATGCCTGACCTCACACAGCACAGCTTGGAGGAGCAGGATCTGCAGTCCCTTCCTACAAGCAGCACCATCCATTGAATGCTTATAAAGCACTGGATTTACTCCAGCTGCACACCAGTGCCTCGTTCAGCTATCCTTCACTCATGGTGCAGCACACTCGCCTCTCCCTGCTCACAACCTGGGAGGGCATAGCTGGCAGGAGCAGCCCAAACCCACTGTTCCATAGGCCCAGAAGGAGGCTGGATGGCTCCAGCCAGAGCAGGAGGGAGGCAGCAGCACTATTTATTGCCAGTGCAGAGCAGGATTTAAGGCTGGCTTTATATTTTGCTCCTAGAAGTGACTGATGCCAGCAGCATGGAGGGAAGAGAGCAGGAACCGAGCCAGAGCAACGCCAGCTCAGCACCAGTAATGTCTTTGCAGCATTGCATTGAACACAACATCTGCTGAAACAACACGGACGCAACACAGGACACACAGGGGCCAAATCCACATCTGAAATGCAGCCGCTGCGTGGGATGCCCTGGGGGGAGCCAACCCCACAGGTCCAGATCTGGCTGCACTACATCACGTGCTAGGAGCTGTGTGCCTGGCCTTTACCTGGTGCCACCGTCAGGGGTGATGCAGTGCGGGGCGGCGTGGCCGGGACGTTCTTGGGCGGCAGTGGTGGCGGAGCTGCAAGGGAAAGAGAGGAGAGCATAGAATCATTTGAGTTGGAAAAGCCCTCTGAGCTCCCCATGCCCACCCGCAGCCCACCCCCCCAGTGCCCACATCCCTCAGTGCCACATCCCCACAGCTCTGGAACACCCCCAGGGATGGGGATCCCCACCCTCTGGGCCGCTGTGCAGTGCTGAGCACTCTTTGGAGAAGAGATTTCTCCCAGTATCCATTGGCTCAATGTGCTATGGGGACACCAACTCTATGCCCAGCTGAAGGCAGAGCACTCGAGGAAGGTGGTAGAAAATTATCTCCTTGAATGGTTTGCTCTGCTTTCCTATTGCCCCCTCTGCACAGCACTGGGCTGCTCTCCCAGCATGATTTAGAACCAGCAGCAACAACAGAAGCTTTGGGTTCATGTATGTATACACACATTTGGTTTTGGTCAACTTACTTCCAATTGGAAAAGGTCTCTGCAGCTTTGGGGACTCAGTGCTGTTGGGCTGGAAGGAGCCCCAGATCTCGGGCTGGTCCAGAGGAGCTGGGAAAAGAGAGCAAATAAATACAAGTGCAATGGAGATGATAAAGCTGCTTTCCTGCAAATACCAGAAAGAGCAGTTAAGGTGCGTTCACCTGAAGCTTGCAAGGAGAGGAAACTAAACACTGATGGCAACCCTCGCTAATTAAAGACATTTATTTTCCCTGTAATGTTAGATAACCACAGGGCTGCCTGCTTTTTAAACAGGACGTGCAATTAGTTTGACACTCATGATGCTTGACAAACAAAACAATGCCAATTTGTGTCTTTGGAGGCTTATTGTATTAAGTGAAACATCGAATTAATTACTGAAATCCTCTGGAATTTTAGGATACGCGGAAAATAACGCAGGTATTAAACAAAGAGACCCAGCTGCATTTACACAGATGGGGAACAAAAACCCAACAACTCTTCTATATCTCATTTAAGCATCGCACACCGTTTCTCTTAGGCTATTCGTGCAGAGCCACACATAGGGACAGCTCTGCTCCAAGATTTAAGCACAGCTGTTCATTATGAGGGATGGGTGCAAACCCCAACGCACCGTCCAGCTTCTGCTCCTTGAATGCTGACTCCAATGGGGGCCCAAAGAGCGGTGCCAGCGCGGCCGGGTCCTCCGGGGGCTTCCTGCTGTGGGACAGAGGCACAGAGCGTTCACAACGTGCTGTGAGAAGCTGTGCTTGAGCAAAAACGTGTGTATTTGCAGGGAGCTGGTGTGGTTTAGACTCGGTATGCATGCGATTGTGTGCTAAGGTGCTTCAAGTCACATCTGGATGACATGCCTAATGGTAGCCGTAGTGGAGAGCCCTGCTGATGGGCTCCATGGAGCTACGAGGCCTTTGTGTTGGGTGATGCCCAAGCGAGCTTTTGCAGATGTATAGCACTTATGTGTATGTATACACACACATCCCCCATACTGACCTGCTGGGGTCCGGCGTGGGTGTGGAGCGCCGGGGCCGTGCAATCTCCTCACCTGTGCAAGGTCAGACAGAGCAGGGTTAGAGCTGTGCCCCCACCCCACATCTCCCCCCACATCCCATGCCGAGCCCACTGTCGAGGTGCAGGCAGAGAAAGGCCTGGGTTTAATTCAGCTCTTGTTTCTACAGTAGATGGCTGTGCTTCTGCTACAGGGCACCCCAGGGATGTCCATATGGCCTTCCTTAAGGGGACATTTGGGTGCCATCATTTCTGCCACAGCAAACCTACCCTCCCCCCTCTTCCCTTTATTAAATTAATTTTAAAGGCCGTCACCGCCAAGCTGTCTGCACTAATTACTTAGGACATACTTACTGGATAAATTCCTCTTAATCATCCCCTGGAATTACAAACACAGGAGGTCAGTGGGGTGTGCAGGGACACAGGCACGTCGCGATCAGAACCCGCAGCAGCAGCACAGCACACAGGGCAGAAATAGGCTGAGAGTTACTGTGCGTGGCTGAGAGATGCCCACCCGCACCTATGCGCTGGGAAATCAGGTTTGCTCCCAGCTCACAGGGAGCAGACAGAGCCTAGCAAGAGGATTTTGCACCCCATAAACCCATTCCCTGGCAGTCCCGGGTTCGCAGCCGCCCTGGCACACAGCTGACAGCTGTCACTCCAACCCAATGGGCGCCCATTGGAGGCAGCATGAAAACAAAATCCTCACCCCTGATGGGTTGGGGACTGATCTAAGCCAAATAATGCATGGTCAGCAACCTAAAGCCCCACTCTCGCCACACAACACACAGCACCTCCATGCAGTAGAAGCCCCCCGTGTCCCCCTCCAGAGCACTGCAACATCAAATGCATGGCCAAAGGCAGCAAGGAAGGGTGCGAGGAAGGAGCTTACCGGGCTGCGCCGCTGCGGTCAGCGAGAAGGGAGAGAGAACAGACACCTGGTCAGAGAGGGATGCGTCAGCACCAGTGTGGCACCGTGCCTGGGTTGGCATCCCGGGGACAGGGGGCGTCCCTGCTTGAGAACTAAGGTTGAGACCCTTGGGATACTCTTCCCCCAGCTTTTCAAGCAGCCCCATGCTGGTGCACAGCCAGCTCTTTCTCTGCCTACAAGGAGGGCAGTGTCCATGCAGAGCTGCTCTCAGGGTGTTTTGGGGTTCCTCTGTGCAGCAGTGCTGGTGGGCACAGACCCCAGAAGCCAGGCACACAGCACGTCCCACACCTGCCCTTCTGACGCACTCGGTTATGGATATTTTGACAACTGAACCCCTTAGATCCTGGTGCCCTGGGTCAGCTCCTGCAATGGAGCACAAGTGGAGCCCAGCACCCCCACACAGAGTGAATCTGCCCATTTTGGGCTCAGAATGGCCTCACACCAAGTCCTTATGAGGACAACACCACAGCAGCACTGTGGTCACAAACCACAGAGGCACTTTCCTGCCTTCCACTACATGCTGGTGCACAAGGACGTGCGTAAAACTTGCTCAGGGAAAGCTGTGCCCTTACACATCTCATCCAGCACCAGCCCCAGCCTTCCCACAGAGCACATGGAATGCCCCACTTGGACTACACACATCTCAAGGAAACACAACCAGGCTCTTATCCATAGAATCACAGAACCATTTGAGATGGAGGAGACCTTTGAAGGCCATCTGGTCCCACTCCCCGCAATGAACAGGGACACCCACAGCTCCATAGGTGCTCAGAGCCCCATCCCTGACCTTGGGTGTCTGCAGGGTTGGGGCACCACCGCCTCTCTGGGCTTCCTGCTCCACCCACCAAGTTAAACCCAAGGGTGAAAGACAGCAATGAGCATCACGCCTTCCAGAACTGTCTGATTTGTTATTTGCCTTTACATTCTAGTTCCAGAGACATGCAGAACAGGCGCCAGGAAAGCAGAGAACACAAATCAAGGCTGTATTAAAAGTTTGTAAGCGAAAACAAATAAATCATTTCTTACCGGACTTTTCCTCTAAAAGAATGCAGAAAAAATAAGAAAATAAAAAGAGAAAATAAAGATATTTTCTGTGAGGGGCTGACGCAGAACTAAAAGGTTTGCATCTATGAACAGAAGGCATCAGCTTCTCCCGGTGCCTTTCTGTGAGCTTAGAGATGTTGCATTGATTTGGGAATGGAATGAGAAATAAAATGGGGATTTTATTTCAACTTGGCTTCTATTTGAGACTGATTCACACTTTAGATGAGGGCTCAGGATAAACCCTGAACAGCTTCAGCTGTAGAGACTCTATAGCCCACTCTGAAGCCCATCGGAAAAGCAAAACTCACAGATCTGTTCCCAGAAGAACAGATTGGGATGAGATGACAATCTCAACAAGCCTTAGGAAAACCAGTGGGCAGCAGCGTTCATATCGGGGAGCAGACGTAGCTGTTCCTTCCAGACAGCCCTGAGTGGGAAGCATCCTACAGCAGCACTATGGAGAACCCCACAGACGTTCCCCAGCTCAAGCATTGCTATCAATCCCCACTGCTGCTCTCTACGGATCCAGTTGATAAGGACCCAGAGCCAAGGTTCCCCACTCACACCCAAGGGAAGGGGCTCCCTGGGCCAAAGCAAGCAAATGGGAGATGAGCTGGGGACACTGACAACTCACCACAGGGGATGGAGAAAGTGCAATGTTGCCTACAGACGCCTTCAGCTCGTCCACTGTTGCCGCGCTCTTCAGGATGTCCTTAGCCTGCAGCGGTTTGATCTTGATGTTGTACTTCTTGTGGGCCTCCTCCTCCTCCTCGGACTCACTGGAGGAGTAGAAGTGCTTCCCTTTGGTGGGTGCAGCGCAGCTAAGGAAGCTTGCTTGGAGATCAGGAGCCCCCTACAGCTCAGCAACGGGTCAAAAACTTGCATCTCACTGAAAAATGGGAATTGAGAGTTTCTAAAGCACTCATCCCTGACCTCAATGGCAGGAGCAGCTGCAGGGACAAGCCCTCCTGCACTACCCATGGAAGTGGGTAAGAAGACTGCTCTGCTGCAACCCATCATGCATTGGTGCATGGCCATCCTCCCTCAGCTCTGATGGGGACAAAGCCCTCCATCAGCAGGAGGTGGAATCCTGTTGTTCACTCGCCCTCCTACAGTTGTGAGCAGGATGCTATCAGCCCTGAGCTTGGCACACACGCAGCATGCACAGGCTGCATCCTTCTTTCCTCACCCCTTATGGGGATGCATTATAGACCTGTAGATCATAATCAAGTAGAGTGCATCAGATTGCCCAGGAAAGCCAGCGCCCAGTACTATGCTCCCTCTCAAGTCATAGCATGGATCAAGGGCAATTAAACATGCCTTCTGTTCCACTGCCATAGATAACGCTCTCTGGGAGCTGGTTTGGGCTGCAGAGTAACAATTCAAAGGAGAATAAAAAGGGAAAATAAATAAAAATAACCCATGAAAGTCAGTGGCCTTTCTGTGAACCCCAGCTCATCTTACAGATCATAAGCCAAGAGGACAAGCCCACAGCAAAGGATATAGCCTGGCTCCTCGGGCCGGATGCTGTAGCCCTCCTCATCAAGTTCTGGGGAGTTCTGCATGGGGCACAAAACATGAAGGATCAACACTGCTGCTGGGTTTTTGTTGTTGTTGTCACAATACTGATTTTTTTTGCAGCACCCAATTGCGAGCCACGTTTGTCTTTGGTTGGGCTCAATGTCCTTGAGGCACAGGGCAGTGCTCTCCTCACCTACAGAGTGAAGAGTGGTCCTTCACTTGGTCACCTGGTTTCTGGACCATTTTATAAGCCTGCCTTCTGGATCAGTTCTCGAATTATTGATGCCACATAGAATCATTAAGTTTGGAAAGGTACTCTATGATCATCTAGTCCACCCATCAACACATCCCCCCAGTGCCCTCTAGACCATGTCCCTAAGTAGCTTTTCCTTTTAAAGAGATCCAGAATACATATCAGAGACATTATTACAGATGTGCAAGGAAACTTAATCCTTCTCTGAAGTCATTATTTTTATTCAGTATGCCTCAACTTTGAAGCAGAGAGACAAGAGTGGGGCTGGGGGACATGGCTCACACAGGAGCATTGCCCATGGCAGGGGCAGAGCCCTGAGACACTTACATATCTGTCCCAGTCGATCTCTGCATAAAATCCATTGGGAGCCCCATTCGTTTTCTTCTGTAACACATGGGAAAACAAGATTTCAACACTTAGAATGAAGGGGAAAAAAGGAGAACGTAGCATATATGCATGTGTTTGTGCATCTATGTGGTGAGACTCTACCACAGCACGAGCTGAGCAAAGGCTCATGGGGCTCTCTTTAAACCCACCCTTGGGTTTAAGCTCCCTTAAAGATGGCATTTCTCAAGGGCAAGGAGCACAGTGCAGATGGCTCTGTGCCTCTGCCCAGGTTGGGTTTGTCATTCTCCATCACAAGCAGCCAGGCCACAGCCATTCTGGGAGCCAGGCTGCAAGCTGTGCTCCAGGCATCCATTGCTCACCAGAGTCACAGCTGTGTTGGGCCCATGCTCCCATAAGGGAGGGTCACAGAGGCCTGGAGTCAAGCATCAAAATGAAGACCAAACTCCACTACAGAGCTTTTCTATAACTGGGCCTTGCCCAGGGCTGGTGAGGCTCAGGGTGATCCCACCCTACAATCAGCACCCAACAGCATGTGCCAAGTCCTGCGTATCTGATGGAGAGCAAAGCAAGAATGCAGTCAAGTACAACATTGTCCTTCACTTCCGAGCTTGGGGTCATCATCAAATCGCTGTTACACAGAGGGGACTGCCACCAGCAATGCACTTTTCTTCCCAACAGCGATGGCACCGGCATGATCCAGCAATTCTGTGGTCCAGGCGTCGGCCTGACTCAACCTAACCCACATTTTCCTGCAGTCTGGATCTCTAAACAAGAACTACACCCTGTTCTCCATAACTCATTTGTAGCTGTAACCGAGCACTGTGTTCCTTACCGAGTTACTTTTTCCTTGCTCCCGTGTGCCCTCAGGTTTGCTATGGCAAGGTGGCTCATTGAGATGAGGGCTGAGAGGCTGGAATGGATTGGGGTTGGGCAGAAAGAGGGTTAATGCGTCGGGCAGTTGGTTGGTTTTAAACAGAAGAACAAATGAAAGGAATCAGCAAACACTGTGAGGTCTATAAGGAGGGGAGGACCCCCCAGAAGGGCCATATTCAGCAGTCAGGTTGGCCCCAGGGCCGTCATCCCCTCCACAATATGGCTTTCTGCAAGAACGTGCTATAGGATGAAAACTGAAATCTCTCCATCCTCCAACGCCTGCTTCAAAATACTCAGTGCTCTCATTATATAGAAAAAAAAGGTAAATTGCTTTCTTGCTTCCTCCAGCTTGCTGGAGCACTGGAAACCCTACCTGTCCTACAAGAAAGCAAGCCACCTAGAAAACCCCAAATACACATCTTATGGAGAAAGCATCAGCTGCTGGCAAGGGTTGGAGGTGGTGTTTGGGTTTCCAGCCCAGAGATCTTGCCCCCAGCCCCATCTGAACACAGTGCTACCACCAGCCATGCCCAAGGAGCTGTCAGCTGGGTTTTCACTCTCCAAAATTAAGTTTGGCATTGCTCAACGCAGCAGTTTTATTCACTACAGAGTTTTGTGACATGCAGAAATCTATTTCATTGTGTTTTCTGGGGTTCTTGTTTTTTTTAACTGCTGAACAGAGCCTTGATTAAAGCACTACCTGTGCTGCAGTCTTCTTAATCACTAATTAACAGTCAGCAGTGAATGGCAGAGGAATGTGGGTGAGCCCAAAGCCAAGGATCTCGGGTCAGATGTGGGAGACAAGATGGCACATCTCTAAAGGAGCAATGGCACCCTGATGTCTGTATGATGCCACGCTGCACAGCGATGCCATGTGTCCCTGGCACTGGGCTGGGCACGCAGTGCTGCTCTCCTGCTGAACGTCTCCCTAGGGCTTATTTTAAGCCTCTAATACCTGAATCCGCACAGTCCCAGTCTGAGCCCAACATACTTAACTGTACATTGGAAATCAAGCAGCTAAAGTCCTCCTTCCATTGCCTGGTTCTAGCGGGAGCATTCCTATCCCCAACCAAGATAAGCAGCAGCATCTCAAGAACAGCTATCATCTTCATTTCATTTTAATATGGAAAACAAACTGATATAAGAAACAGGTGTGTGGCAATTCGCCCTTAACCCCACCCACAGAAAAGCTGCCCTGAGCCGATTGTGCTCAGCAGGACCTGGGATCTCCGGGCACCTGAGCCGCCACGGGGGGTGCGCAGCACCTGCCGGCTATTTGCACTGTGTCAATTTTGTACAGAGTCCTGAACTGTTATTGTTTAAACAGCTTCATCTGGACTTGGACACTTATTTCCTATGTTAAGAAGGAAGTGGCTCACATAATAAGCTCCCATGATGGCCAACAAAGCTGCTAACGTGGAGCAGCGCTGCGCAGTACTTACGATGCCGTCCCTGTCCGGTGACCCCCTGCAAGGAACAGAAAAGGCACCCGGGTTAGCTCCAGCACAGCCCCGCTTGAGGAAATGCAGAAATGGTGCTCTGAATGCTCCCACATCAACTGCAGCTGTCATCACAGCATTGCCAGCAAAGCCAAATTGTTGGTGAGCTCCCCAGAAACCCTGCACGGCTGCGCTCTCGTGTTGTAGGACAGCACATACGCATGCACACTCATCAGTACATCGAGTGCTTCTGTGCTGCAGAAGTTGGTAGAAGTTGCATATGAGTAATTTAGACTCCATGCAGCAAGACTGCTCCCTGCCAGAAGTATCACTGCTTCTTTTTTGGGTGGGTTTTTTAAACAGATGGAGCTGAAACCCCCCCCATCATCTCCATGCCTTGGGGGCTTTGGCCCTGGGGATCAGCAAGTAGCCTCACAGGGCATCACTGGACTGAGTGGCAGCAAGGGGCTGCTTAGCAAAGGGATGGATGTGTTTGTTGGATCCAGGCTGGCCCCTCGTTTATGTGTTGCCAGAGATTTTCCACAAATTAATGTCTGACTCACTGCACCACAGAAAACCTGAAGGGAGCTGCTGCTGGGCTGGGCTAATTTGATGGAGATTAATGCCTTTTTGTCAAACTTCACCGTAACGCTCATGTGTGCTCCTCTCTCATCTTAGGGTTCATCTCCCACTTCCCTCACTACAGCCTTCCCCCTCTGCTGGCTGTGGCCCATTCCCCTCCAGATGTGGCCCAGGGTCCCAAAGCCCCTCCAGCAGTGAAGCTGAGCTTCGTGTCACCGCTGCCCGCAAAGGGCCCTCCTGTTTCAATGGGATTTGCATCTGAACACGTTCCAGCAGATGTGCACATCAGTATTTGGGCAGAGATTAATCTGCTGCAGCTCCCAGAGGAGTGATGGGCTTCTGATCACTGCTCATTGTCACCATGCACAGCAAACATATGCATGTCCCCACAGCACTACAGAGCACACGTGGCTGCAGGTCTCTGTGTGCACGGGGGGAAACAGCTCTGATGCAGCCATTGCTATGAGCGGTGACTTGAGGATGACAGATGTCCCCAGCACACCCAGCTCCTTCCTGCCCTGGCACCGCTGTTCTGCCATCATTACTTATTAATGCATTTTATTTCTCATTGACTTACGTGGAATCAGTGTCCTTTTCTTTCTTGCGTATACCAAAGGCCTTCCTTGTACGTTTTTTCAGTCCTGCAGGGAGGAGTATAAGAATGCAACATGTATGTTGTGCTCCAAATTAAACCACCAAGAGGTTGCTTCCCCAGTTGTCAGCCCTAAGTCTTAAACAAGGTGAAAAGAAACCCCCAGCAGGGCACTGCAGGCAGCGTGTGCTCCTGCTTACGCCTTGCTTTTATGAAGCGAATGCTCATTAACTTGCTCAACTACAGGTTTCACAGTAAGTATTTCTGACCTTACTGTCTTAGCGATACGCTCCCTTGCCACACTGCAGGCAGCGGGGAAACCCTTCTTTGGGGTAAATAGATGAAGAAAAAACAAAAACCTACTTAAACCAGCAGGGTGGTGCAGTGGTTCAGCACAGCGCTCATCGTTACGGCAGCACCGACCCACTGGGGGCAGGGGGACACAGCCCTCAGTGGCCACAGCCGTGGGTTCCAGCAGAGCATCACTCCTAACAGTAGCTCTGGGACTTCCCTGCCATTTTTTGGAGGAAAAGTTGTCCCTGAGAGCATTTTAACACCTTGCAATGAGTGCACCCATGGAGGGGTTTTAGCATTTGAACTGCTTGGAGCTACCATGAAGCTGGGCTGCTGCTCTCCTCTGCTCTGCCTCCAAGCTTGTGCACGCCCTCCAACTGAAGTTATTTTCTGCTTTCCCAGGAGCATCTCATTCCTTCAGATGGATGCAACAAGCACCCCCAGTGCTTGCTTTCTGCAGCACATCACAGCCCACTGGACTTGAATTATCACAACACAATAGGAGCCTCAAGGCTCCTGATCCCCTACAGCCAGATGTCTGGCTGGCCAACAACAGGGCCAAGCCTGGGCAGCACCAGGAAAGGCTCTGGCAGCCCTCCTTGGTGCTGCTGATGGAGCCTCGGGGTCACTGCTAGGAGGCCTGGAGGCAATGCAGCAGCCCAACCCCAGGCACTAACCCCACACCTTTGCACAACAGCCCCTATTTGGCTTCGTCTCATCTCCCAGCTTTCCCACCAAGCAAGTTATTAATAACACAGGGAGATTTCCACCCATCTCAACCCCTAGAATAACATAGGCCTCCAAACCCAAAGTAGAACAGGGAGGGAAGTGAATGACCGAACTGAGACATTGTTTGGCCTTATCTGAAGAAGAGCCCAGTTTTGTAACAAAACCTTCTGCTCAGTTATATAATAGACCCACCATCTGCTGGAAATGTAACTACAATTAGGGGAAGGAAAGAGATGTTCAGGGAAGGGTGGGAGCTTCCAGAGCACCACCAACCACAGCAGAACCAGTGTATCACGCTGGGGATCTCCTCCCAAACTTGCAGCTCCCTGCAGCAGGGCATTAGTCACCTTCCATTTACTATCATCTTCCCCCCGCTCCTCATATACATATGAATCAGCATCCAAGAAATGCAACTCTGTATTTAATGTCTGAAGCTTTCCAACCTTAAGCTTGAGAACTGTGCAAACATCTTCTAGACCAAAGACTTAACAGCTCTACATGAAAGAGTCCCGTACTCCCAATGCCAGCAGCCTCCTGCCAATGGATGGGACAGCAGGTATGCTCCTGGTCCCCCGACATGGAGGAGTGATGAGAGCTTCAGAAAAGCAATATCCTTTTCAACAGAGAAAACACCCGTGGGAATACTGTTGCCCCAAATGCTCCTTTTTTGATGACAGAAGCATTAAAATAAAGCTATTTAAATGTTTTGATTCATTAGGGCTGCTCAGTCTGTGCACTGGGATAAACACATCATGACCACATGGAGCTTCAGGACCCCATGCACCTGCAAGGAGGGGAGAAAAGGAGAAATTCTGCCATTTTAAGGACAAACAGCATCAACTCTGAACACCACGAAACAGGAGGTGGTCAGTTTGCTTTGCAGTTGGTTTGCTGCTGGGTTTTTTGAGGTCTATTTATTTTCTTCGGAGCTGGATGTGGGCAATGCCCATTCCCTTCGCATGCTCACCTGCTCCTGCTGAATTACTCCTCTAGGTCCAAACATGGGGAAATCTGCTGCTGTTTCCAAGCCAAGGGGCTGTATTTACTTTGCTCCAGAAAGAATAACCCTCAGCTTGCTCAGCAAAACCAAAGCAGAGGGAAGACAAAATGCCTCTGGACTGACTCGTGCCTGCCCCAGGCTCCAAGCGAGAAGATCTGACAGACCCAAAGCTATTTGGGGACCATCAGTTTCTTGCAGGGCAAGGACAAGGCTCCGTACTCTCCCCACACAAGCAAGGCCCATCAGAAAAAGTTTCATTTTCCAAAGATTGCTTGGAAAACCCTTCTACGGGCTGCAGGATGCACCCATGGGCAATATAACCATCATTTGTCATGCACGGTGCGATGACATCTAAATGGTCACCCAAACAACGCTGGAACCTGAAGCAGCTTTGGCTCCTTGTAAAGGAGCAATGAGCACAGCATGGTGCTGGATGCCTGCACCAAATATCTTTTATATTTATATATATATATTTTATATTTAAGATCATAAGGAAGAAGTCATCGCCCACGCGCTGTGCACTAACCTCTGTAATGCAGCCACACGGATTGCTTGCTGCCTGCTCACCCCAGCATCAGATCTGTAGGGCCGGCTCACAGGGATCCATGGGACACAAGTGTCCCCACAGCGCTGCCAGGACACGAGGTGCAGATACAGCTGTGGCTTTCATTCACGGCTGGCACATGCACAAAAATGCCAGATACGCTTCTGAAGGTTGCTGTGCTATGCAAGTCATGGCCCAGGACAGGTGCTCCCTCCCATGTGATGCTCAGATTCCTATCTTTAGGGTTTTCTGTTTGCTGGTCAGGAACAGGAGATGAGGGCACTCCCAGACACCGCCCCAGCACTGAGCAGCTGTGGGAAGGCATGTGGCAGATGGACACCGTGGACAGTGTCCCCCAGTGTGGTCAGGAAAAGGCTCTTCGACCAAGGTCCCAATGCATAGGGCACAGACTGCTTCCCTGGGGACAAGAGACTGCCAGGGAAGAGGTGTCACCTGCTTCCATGCCAGCATTGCCATCATTCAAAATACATTCAAATTCACATCTGCACACTGGGAAGATTCACACCCCAAATTAAGCACAACATGGGCCGTCTTTCCAGTTCCCAGAACCATCCCATTCTCCCATGGTCTGCCATCAAATACTTGGATTGTAAAGAGGTGATTAACCACAGGATTGCGTAACTAATAAGAAGCCAAGGAGGCCTGACCCAAGAGGAGGGCTCCCTCACCAGGCACTGAGCCCCCTCCCAGCACCTGCTCCCAAAGCACAGCCCCACTGCCCAGAGGGGCACCAGGTCCCAGGTGGAAGGGTCTGGGCAAACATCACTAAGAAATCGTACTGGTTTCTTCTGCACTAGAGCCAAGACCAGGGCAACACCCTGCAAAGCTCCAAGGCACTGGACTAAAACCAACCTCCTTCCCCATCTGGAAGGGCATGGCTCGGAGGGACCAAAAGGTGCTCAGGGGCACAGCCAGTGGGAGTGGTGGGGATCTCAGAGGTCTTTTCCAACCAGAATGATTCTATGGTCCTATGAGAAGCGCACCAGATGAGCCCATCCTGGGCGTATTTACAAATGTCACCATCTCCCAGGAAGCCTCACCAGTGAGGGGACTACTGCATATCCTTAATGTGCATTTCAACAGGTATGGTATAGGTCTGAAGCATTGCAAGTGGGCAATACCAAAGCCCAACAAGAAGAAGTCCTGCACATTCCCCCCCAGCCCATCCTCATCCATCCCATGGCAGTGCCATTATGGGATTTCCCTGCCTGGAAAACTGAGGGACCTGAAGAATCATCTCAGTGCTGCTCCCAGCAGCAGTAAACAAAACAAAACAGCCCTTCAACACACAGGAAGACTTACATGCACATCCTTTCATGAGCACCACACGTTATGGAGAGGGGCTTCCAGCTGTTCAGGGTACGGTTTGGTGTATGCCTTGGTACCACCTCACCATAGGTGTGTCTGTGTTTGTTTCTTTTATCTTGTGATAAAAAAGCCTCTGGTTAAGCCAAAACAACACCCAGGCTGGCATTGTACTGACAAGCTTGTTTGTAAGCTTACAGCATCAGCGATGTGGGCAGGATATAGGGTAAGACCCACCCAAGGGGCTGCATGGCAGCAGGGGGCTGGGATGTGCTCCGAGGGACGTGCAGAGTGACAAATGCCCACTGACACTGCACCCACATACTTGAAAGCCTGGCACCCATTCATAATTCATCAGCTCTAATACCAGGGTGCATCTCTAACGATGCCTCCGCTGGGTTCTGTAGAAGTGGCTCTGCAGAACAGCATGGCAGGAGGTGCCCCCCAGCACCGTGCCCTGTGCTGGAAGCCACACCTCCACCAAACCCCCGCGGCCATTCCAGCACGCCCTGTGCCCTGAGCTGGCTGCTCAGCTCCCCGCAGCTGCAGAGGGTGGGAGGTTATTTTCCCCACCCTCACTCAATAGCTCTCAAGAAAAGCCACAACAAAACTTACACATACACACAAAAAAGAAGAAAACACGGGGAGGAGAATTGCCCCCAAACAAACAAATACAAACCCATTAAAATCCCCCACCTCCACAGGGATGGGTCTGGCTGCGGTCACCCCCAGCATCTTTGCCGCACAGACCACACAGCACTGCTGCAGAGGTGCTTGGGAGTGGGGAACATGAAAGCACAGCTGGCACTCAGCATTGGGTAAGATTTAAAGAGTCATAATTGAAGTCCTCAGAAGGGTGCGCCAAGGTCGGGGCTCCGGATGGTGAGGAGCAGATCCCTGATACAGCTGCACTGGGTGATTTTTCCAGTGCTGGTACCTTGCTGCTTTCCAACCTGTATATCACATCAATCTGCATTTGCATTGGTAGCAGGCAGCATCACCCCCGCTGCTGCAAGGGCTGTATGGGCAAACCCAGAGCTGGCCACCCCCACGCCCTGCACCATGCTAGGAGGGCTGGGCTGCTCCTTCAGTATCTCTTCCTGCAAACCTCACATCTGTGAAACCAAAAAATACCCAAATCCAACCCAAAAGCTGATGGATGTGCCGTTCTGTGGGGCTGAAAGCGCAGCCAACAGGAGCTGCAGCCATTCCGCCAGCCTTACTCTGCCAACGAAGCAACACACCTCCAAAAATCCCCAGGAACATCAGCCTGTAATTGAGCTTCAATTAAAAATGAATAGCTGTGGCCATTCAGGAGCAGCAGGCCAGGCTTTGCGCTGCTATGCTGCACATGAGCAGGGCAGGAGCCAGGGACCTTCTTGTCCCCACTGAATGTACACAGCTCAAATATACCATCTTATGGGAAAGGCTGTGTTGGGTGAGCACGGAGAATGGGAACACCACCACACGTGTGCCTGGAAGGGAGAGGCAGTGTCCAGCACCCATCAGCATCCCAACGGCAAAGGGCTTTCCCTGAAGGTCTGCACAGACACAGTAAGGGCAAGTTTGGGCACCGAGCAGCTGTGGGCAGCAGGGGATGGCCGTGGGCAACCACTCATCCAACCTTCAGCTGCCTGTGGCAAAGACTCAAGATGACGTGATTTAACCTGGATTCTTTTTCCTAGAGAGTCCTTAAAATGTAATGCCAATGAATGGGCAGCAGGGACCCCAAGGGCTGTGTTCGGGCACACTTCAAACTGGGCTCACCAAACGGATTCTTCAATGTCTGCATCCCATGCACTGACTGAACCGTGGAACCATTACAGTTGGAAAAGCACTCTCAGCTCCCCAAGCCCACTCTCATCCCCTCCCCCATGCCCACACCCCTCAGTGCCACATCCCCACGGCTCTGAACACCCCCAGGGATGGTGACCCCCACCCCCTGGGCAGCTGTGCAGTGCTGACCACTCTTTGGAGAAAATCCTCCTAATATCCAAGCTGACTCTCCCCTGGTGCAACGTGAGGCCGTTAGTTCTCATTCTAGCCCTTCATTTTCTACTTCCCCATCCAAAAAGCCCTGTCCATGGACATCTCAGTACTTCTCACGACCCAGCAGTCCGACACATGGTGTGAGGGCTCTGTGTTGGCCACCTTGCTCCTATTCCAGCTGGCATCCTCAGCGCCTTCACACAGCGTGGGTTTGAACTGGGAAGCGCTACCAGGCTTAACCCAACACATTTCCCGAATTCCCAGAGTTTGGGTGGGGCTTTGTTGTTGTTGTTTTCCAGCTAGATCCCTTTATCCCCTCCCTCCCTCCTTTAGCAAGACCTATTGAGAAACGTGCTGCCCTAGGAACAGCTGGAAAGTCCCAAACCAGCTCAGCTGGACTGGGTGGTGTGCCCAGAGCTCTGCTATCTTTTGGCATCGAGGCCCATCATCAGCCCAGCCGATACACAAACTTCTCCCTGAGCCCAGCGTGCTGCACACACACACACACTGACGTTCGGAAGCACCATTTACCAGAACAAGACCACCTAAAACATAACAAAGGCAATGTTCTCTCTTTGGCAAAGGAAAGGCTTCCTCTGCTCTGTGCCCTTGGCTGCCCCCAGGCTCAGTGTCACCCAGCTAAGACAAGCACTGCTAGGAAGCAATGTGAAGCATGGCCATATGGGACGTGAGCAGCTGCCCATGGAAGCCCCCAGCATGACCAGATGCCCCAGCAACACGCAGAGAAAGCAGAGCAGAAATTCCTGCCATCTCAGCCAACCTCTGACCTCAGGGAGGATGGGAGGAACTGCTGGCTCCAGTGCCTCCCCAATGGGATCATCCATCAGCCACAGCTGGGATCTTCCAATGTCTGCGTTGAGCACCACATTGCAGCAGTGATTTCAAAACTTAATTAGGCCATATGACATAGCTTCAGTACACCCAAGATGCAACAGATTAAAAAAAGAGAGAGAAATGCACCCCTTTGTTCTCATGTGCGTGGATGTTTACCTTCACAACATCACCGGCTTGTTTTGTTCCCCCCCGGCACCTCTCTGTGGCTTCTCCTCCCATCTACAAAGAGAACTAGAAGATATCCCATGTTCACCCTGAACCCAGCACAAGCCCCCTTCACCCCAAGAGGCCACATTCTCCTGCTTCCATGGGAGGATCCAACCCCAGCAGGGCCAGCTCTGTGGCACCAGCAGCCCCACAGTGCCCCAGTTCAGCACCTCTAGAACCCTACGGCAGAGTCAGTGCAGGGAAACAAGTGCTTCACATGGCTTTGAAAGCTTGAAATTGGTTCTAAGCTGAGGGCTCTCAGAACGTTAGGGCCGTGGTCAATGGGCACGGCAGGGATGGGTTGGGCTTGGTGGCCTCAGGGGGCTTTTCCAACCTGAAGGGTTCTATGAAAAGGAAGCCTCTCTGCAGGGTGTCAGCGGGGTACTGGGCATGAAAGTTTCACTCTTCCACAAATAAAGCCAGTTTCCAACTGTTTAAAAATTAATCAAAAGCATTAATTATTTCTCCTCACTCCATTTTCTCACTTCCACCCCAGGCTCCCACGCACGAGCCGCCGGTAACGGGGAAACTTTCTACAGCCGGTCCCCTTTTCCTAAAAACCATGCAAGATGGTTCCGTGAGCCACCATCCCACCGCCATCAGAACCACCGAGGAACCCAGGACGGAGCCCAGCCCAGCCCCCTCCGCAGGCAGACGGAGCCACCGCGCCCAGCACGGCAGCAGCCCGGCTGTAATTCCCACCCGTTAATTCCCCCGAAGACGCAGCGCTCTCGAGGAGCGGCTCCCGCAGCCGAGCTGTGTCACCGGCTGCGCTGTGAGTCACGGCAGGGAGCGCAGCGCTGTGCCCTGAGATCAAATCCTTTCCTTCGCGCCTACCCCCTCTCCAATGTCGGTGGAGCACAAATAAGGCCCTGAAGGACAGGGATGCCCGCTCCCCTCACCCCAAGGGATCACGCAGCGCCGTCGCACGCAGCCCTCGGTCATGGATGTGGCCAAGGGGAAGTGGGCATCTTCCATCAGCACAGCAGGGTGATGGCCCCACAGATCCCCATTTCTGCCCATTGCTGAGGGCACACGCAGGGCTGGATCTGGGCACCCTGCACCAGGGGGCCACAAATAAAGCAGAACACCTCTACGATGCGTGCTGGGGCCTTGAAGGCCAAGAGCCGTTCTGCTTTAAGCGGATAAAACCCTTCCTCCATGGCATCTCGCTGCAGAAGGCGTAAGGAGGAGCTCTACATATGGCCGAGGCAGATGACACGGGTTACAATCTGTGCAAGCGATGCCCGGGGGCTGATCCCCCTCACAGACACACAGCGCTCAACCGGAGCCCATCTCCCCTTCCATCTCCTCTGCGCCCCCTCCCCAGCACTGCACCCCCCCAGCCGGCGGCGATGGTCCCTCTCTCGGAGCATCCCTTCCCGGTGGAGGGATGCACACACATAGCAGCGCACGGCCATAAACCGCGCGGCCCCATCTACCCCCCCACCCCGCACCGAAGGGCCGGGGCCGTGCCGACCCCATGCGGGGGGGTACCCCGCCCGCACAGATACCCCCGCGGGTTCGGCGGCGGCTCCACCCGGGGGGGTGGAGGGGGGAAGGGGAGATGCATCTTAATCATGATCTTATGATGATGATTTCAAATGAAAAGGTGAAGGATTCCCACCCCAACGCCTCCCCCCCCCAGACTGCTATCAGCCTAGAGAGAGGGAGGGGTTGCTGCCATTACACAGCAGTAATGTTGTTGTCACTGTCATCCTAAAATGGGCCAGGAGCTATCTCCTTTGCATACAGCAGGAAGCATCTAACTCTGTAGCAGAGTTACCACCTGCAGACCAGCTTTTTGTGGACGAAAGCCCTGCCAGACACAAGTACCACTGTCAGAGTACAAGTAGTTATCTGGAAAAATCCAGATCACTGAATTTGAGTCCCCAGCACTCTTATTATTACTTTCCCTAGCATAATGCAATACAAGGAAAAGAGAAAGAGAGCCCTCTCTGTGCCAGCTAGGTGAACTATTGCTAGAACTATCATCATCTCAGCTTTGGTCTTAAAAAAAGGATTATGGAGAAGCAGATAAAGGAAAATGGCTCTGGGTCTCCCCACTGCCAGTTCAGGCTGATCCACTCCCCAGCCTGCATCCTGGAGAACTGTTATTTCTTGGCTACCCTATGTCCCTTTTCCCAGTAAAAATCAGGACCAAATAGCACACTGGGCTGTGTGAACAGGNCTGGCTGTGCTCAGGCTCAAAAGCGCGGGGGGGGGCACAGAGCTCCCGCGGCCCCGGGACGCTGCAAACAGCCAATGCGGGCACACGCACGGCTCCAACGCTGCACAACCCCTCGCACCTTGCAGTGGTGCAGACCCGTGTGCTCGCCCAGCTCACTTAACCCCCCCCCCAGCGCACGTTGTGCTGCCTCCACCGGCACCCCCAGCGCGGTCCCGCTGGGAAATGCAGCGAGGGCTGCAATGCAAAGCCACCACAGCATGGTGCTCGGGTGCACCCCCATGCAGGGCAGCACTGGGAATATTATTTAAAATAAATATATATATAATTAAAACATGGTGGGGGGAGGGGACAGACGGTGTTACCTGCAAGCTCTCTGCACATGGAAAGGAGATGCAAGGGGATGCAACTGAGGGGGACGCAGTGCCAGCAGCAGCAGCCCCCCCCAGCACTCACCTCTCAGCATCACCTGCGCTGGGAGCTCAGCCACCCCCTGCCCCACATCTCCCCGCTTCGGGTTCTGTCCTCACCGCTCAGAAGCTTGGAGACCAACAGCTGCAGTATCTTTGCCATAATGCTATTGAATAATGGTGGGTGCAGCCACGGTTGTCCCTGCGGAGCGGTGAGCACTGGCACTGACTGGGCAAGGGGGGGAGAGCCGTGGGGATGTGGCACTGAGAGACGTGGGCAGTGGGCAAAGGGTTGGGCTGGGGGATCTCGGGAGGCTTTTCCAATCTCAGTCACTCTATGTGCACAGCCAGCCCCCACAAGGCCCATCTCTGAGGGGTGCACACCTATGAGCTGCATGTGAGCACACACAGGGCTGCAGCTGCCCTGGGATGAGGCTGGAGGCAGTGGGTGAATCAGAGCCTCGCACCAGCACAGCACTGCAAGGTGCCCCCAGCGCCGGCTGAGGGATTTGCTAAATAAAGCCCAAATCCATCAGCCTCATCCTGCCAAGGGCACAGCCCCGCAAATCCCGGCATTAAGGCATCCTCAGAGAGATGTTGACAGACACACAGACCTGTCCTGGCTGTCCCATTACCAAATCACAACAAGACATCACACTGCCAACAAACCAGGGCAGTTCTTCCAGTGGGAGCAAAGCAAAGAGAGGCTGATCCCCCCAGCAGCCCCATGAGAGCCCCCGCTGCCATGTGGGGCTGGACTCAGTCATCTCAGAGGCCTCTTCCAACCTCAGTGATTCTACAGCTCCCTGCTCCCTCCCTGCTGGCCCCTCACAGCAAGCTCAGCTCCCTTCTGCTCCGTCAGCTTTGCTCCATCCATCCCCACTCTCCCTATGCACAAAGAGCCTCAGGGCCCCTTCCTTCCCACTGAGCAAAGGGAGCAGCAGGGAGCCAACCCCAGCTGTGGCACTGCCAGGCTCACACAGAGCAACGAGTGCACATTGCAGAGCGCCCACACAGCACACCCCGATCCACACATCCCAGTGCTCACCTTCCCCCACTCCCAACACATTTTCCTCCCTGCAGTACAGCAGCTCAGCTCTTGTCTGCTAAGTTGGGCCAAACCCCACAGCTGCAGCTCTGCATCCTAAATACTGCCCCACGCCTCGATGGGGCACAGCTGTGGTCCCATGCTCTGGGTTTTTGTTAGAAAGAAGGAATGCTGAAAAAGTCCCCATGCAAAGGGGGGGGATGTGGGGGGGTTGTGCTCCCAAAAGCTGCTGGCCCATTTTGGGGCTGTATCATAGAGAGCATCAGCCCCTACAGTGTGTTTGGGGTGGGATGGGTCTGATGCGCAGGACACATAGGAGCCCTCAGATCCCACCTTTTGCATTTCTGGCCCCAGTGCTGTGTGTCAGGGTGGGAAGCAGGGGCTCAGCAGCACCCGAGGGGCTGGGTTTCAACTAGAGAAGCCGCAGGAGCAGGCTGTGGGTGTTCCAAGGGAACAGTGTGTGCTGAGATGCTGCTTCCTTGCAGCTGTGAGCTGTGCTGTCGGTGCCCAGGGCAGACCCAGCAGTGCCCTGCTTGCCCTGGGCTGTTTGCTTGGTTTTTTGGCTGAAGAATGAGGTTATGGAAAAAAAAATGTATTCTTTGAATAACGTTGGGAATCTTCTCACAGCTCCCAGGGTGCGTTGCCAGCCCAAGGGCACGTGTTGGGGGTGGCAGAGGGCTGCAGGCAGGTCCTGTTTGGTGATGGAGAGCGAGGTGGCAGCCTGTAAACGCTGCAGGTGATCGTGTCCTGGGTCAGATGGCACTGCTTGGGTGCCCCGTGCATATTGCCACAGGCAGAACAAGGACTCCAGCTGCAGCGGGGAGAGCAGGAGCCCTGCAGGGGGCAGGGAGCAGGCAGAGCCATGCAGGGAAATGGCAGTGCATTAGGAAGAAAATCAAATGGGTCTCAAAGTGAGCACCCTGGGGATGCGGGCAGCCTGGAGCCACTGCCTCCAGCTGTGCGAGGATCCAGCTGTGTGAGGATCCAGCTGCGCACGGCCCTGGCTGTGCTCAGGCTCCAGCCAGCCAGGATCCAGCTGCGCATGGCTTTAGCTGCGTGGGCATCCAGCTGTGTGCGGCTCCAGCAGTGCTGGCTCCCACTGCACAGATCCCTGCTGCCTGTCCTCATGGCACGTGCCCCATTGTGCACATCCCTGCTGTGCGCGCAGCGCCGTGCAGCGGTTTGGGCTCGGCAGATGGAGCTGTACAGCTGTGCACGGCTGTGTGCGCAGAGCGGGCTGAGCTTCGGCTGCTGCGTGGGTGGGGAAATGCAGCGTGGGGAGCCGCAGGGTGACACTGCCCACGCTTTGCAAAAACGGGGCCTGAGCAGAATGGGTGACCCCTTCCCTGCCCACAGAGCAGACCCGAACTGTAGCTGGATGCATGCTGAGCTGCGGCAGGATGTGCCCAAAATGTGGCACGTTGCACCCAAAATGCTGCCAGCAGCTGAGCAGCTCAGCAATAAAGGCACATTTCTGGGGGTGCTCCTACTGCTGGTGCACAGCTTCAGCCAGCCTGATGTTCTGCATCCCTGTGCCCTGCCATGCAGTGAGCAGCACTGTGCTGCACTGTCCAGGTGAGAGATGTACCACTGCTCAGCAGAAGCTTCCTCAAGGCTTTGCTGCTGAAATAGGAACTGTGCTGCACACTCAACCTCAACCCCACCTCTAGCCTGAGCTTCATTCCCTGCTTGCACAGTTGCACACAACAGCTGCACACCATGGTTACACAGCCAGTTGCACGCGTTCCTGCACCCCAGGGTATGGCTGGGAGCAGGCAGAGCACCATCCCTGCATGCCACCCATGAATGCAGCCAATGCCGTGCATCTGCTGCGTGCCCAATGCTGAAGGAAGCCATACAGCTGCGGGGGCCAGCAGAAGCCTGGGGCCAGCAGTGGGCAGCGAACACATGGCCTCATCCTCGAGGAGAGGAGGCAGAGTGCCATCACCTGACTGGGGACACCCCCGTAGATGAGGACTGGGGTTGGTTCTGTGGCAGTGCTGCTGGAGCAGAGCAGGGAAGGATGCTGCTGCTGCAGCACAGAGCATCGCGGCTGCGCTCGCTGCACTCGCAGTGACGCCACTGCCAAGAAGTGGGTCAGTGGGAAGGGAAAAAATAAGCCTGGGGGGGTTGAGAAGGAGGGGAGAGGCAGCAGAGAATGCACTGCAGCCCACCCCCCCCAGCACTGCTTCGTGATCCTCAAGCTGTGGCTGTGGATTTGGAGCTTCGCTGGGCGCATCCGAGGCAGAGGGTCAATTCGGTGGAAAGGAGAAATCGTTCTCAGCAGCAGCAGCGGTGGTGCTCGGGGGGTACAGCCACAGTATGGGGCGCCGCTCTGGGCGATGCTGCAGCGATGAGGGGACAGGATGTGGCCCAGTGCTCAGCTCTGCCGCCCGCTGCCGGCCCGGCCCCACGCAGCAGCAGGGCGTGTTGTTCCTGGAAGACCGCTGGTTGTTTCAATTGCGTTGGGTACGGCCGGGACATGAAAGCCACCGCCGGGCTGCGGTGCGCTGCGGCATCGCCTTCCTGTCTGCAGCGCCTTCCTGGCGCCGCTGCCTCTGGGCAGGGACAGCACTGAGCGGGGAGCAGCCATCCCATGGGCATCCCCTTGCCCCGTGCCATGTCCCAGCCGTCCCATGCCACGTCCCAGCCATCCCTTTCCTTGTCCCAGCCATCCCTTGCTGTGTCCCAGCCATCCCATGCCATGTCCCAGCCATCCCATGCCTTGTCCCAGCCATCCCATGCCATGTCCCAGCCTTCCCATGCCACGTCCCAGCCTTCCTTTGCCTTGTCCCAGCCATCCCGTGCTTTGTCCCAGCCATCCCTTGCTTTGTCCCAGCCATCCCATGCCGTGTCCCAGCCATCCCATGCCTTGTCCCAGCCATCCCATTCCTTGTCCCAGCCACCCCGTGCTGTGTCCCAGCCATCCCATGCCGTGTCCCAGCCACCTCACGCTGCGTCCCAGCCGCCCTGTGCCACACCTGCAGCCCAACCCTCACTGAACAAACAACGCCGCGAGCAGCCCTGGGACAGGGACATGCATTCATTTATTCACTTCATATAAAAATCTCTTAAGAATGCATCTGAACACAATATATAATACTATAACATACTTCGTGTGAAACTTTCGAAAACAAGAAAATAACTACCTGGAACAATGCAGTGTTCGACAGACATACACACCCATTGATCATGCACAACTGTGCTACTGTCATTAACTAGTTGTCACGAGTTGGACCAGAAGCTCGAAACGTATGTTACAAACCGAGTGGCACCGCTCGCCGTGCCCAACGGCGGCGTCGGGAGGAGTTTCACAGCACAATTATTACATCAGTTCACATTTTTGTCATAGAGGTTCACATTGGGTTGCTGGGAAGCTGGGGCGGGACGCGGCCACCTCCGCCCTGTCCACTGGGTTGCGTATGTCTCTTCAGCTGTGTTCAGGTTTTGTACTTTATGCAATACAAAAGGTTACGAGAAAACAACAACAAAAAAAAAGGAAAAATAAAAGGCAACTCTTATTCCGAGTCTTCTACACCATTAACATCGCCGCCGACAGGCAATGCTAATTCATATAAATTAATAACTTACAAAACATTACAGTATATACATTACGTAATAAATACACTGTTATAAACAGTAATGGAGGTGTTAGAGCTCAAGGCAGTGCGGGAGGAGGAGGACGGTGGGCCTAAACGGAGGGAAGGCGGAACACGAAGGTGTTTGCGTGCCGCTGCGCCACGCGGCCGCCCCGGGCAGAGGGCAGGCAACGTGGGGGCTGAAACGGGGCCTTCAGAAGACTAATTAAAAGTGCCGTAATGCAAAAACGGAGGGAATCCCTTCTCTTAGTCTGGAAAAGTGATTAACCGCGATAAAGTGACAGGTATTGCCCGTGGAAAAAGGAAGACTGCTTCTTGTAACAGGAAGAATCAAAAAGGATCCGTCGGTTCCCGAACACTCGGTGCCGCTGTTACACTGAACTCCGTGTATTGAACAGATCTCGAAAAGACATGAGGGTGTTTACAAAGAAGGCACACAGGTCTGCAGACAGGCGGTGGGGCGGGCAGGTTCTACACGCAGAGTTATGGGTCAGTAGTTTCTATCAGCCCGGCGGGTCGGAGTCCCGGAGCGAACGGAACGGAATCTCTCCGCTGTGCGCTGGGCCGCTCGGTGGCGGCGCCCTCAGCCCCGGGCCACGCGGCGCCCGCAGCTCACACGGCCACCCCAGCGTCACTCACGGCGTTTCCTGAGCCATTGTTCAGCACGCGGTCGGAGCTCTGACTCAGCCCCACGGACCCGAAGATCCGTCAGCCAATGTCAGGCACAGGCCTAAGGCCCAGGCTGCAGGCGAGTCCCACCAGACCGCTTGCATGCTTGTTAAGCATTTCCAATCCACTTAGGTGGGTGCAGGGCATTATGTGTCAACGGGAGACGTGTCCTCTGTCACAATTTCTATGTTCGCCTCCTGCTGCACGTCCTCCTCCCCCGGGCTGCCCGTGCACAGCATCTTCGTGCTGCGGAAGTAGCCGATGCTCTCGCCTTCTTTCTCGGGCCCGTCCGAATCCTCCTCCTCCAGGGTCAGCTCGAACTGGAACTTCTCCATCAGGCCGGGGCAGTCCTGGCCCCGCTCCTCCAGTGGGGGTGAGGGGCTCTGCGGGATCATGCTCTGGTACCAGTTCCTGTTGTCCTCCAGAGTGTCCAGGATGTCCTGTGCGTCCGGCTGCACCAGGTCAGCCCACGTCTCCCACAGCGGGTGCACGATGTAGTCAATGAACCCAACCTGCAAAACATGGGAACATACTTAGGGAAGGGAAATGCACTGAGAAGGCTGTCTGAAAAGTTAAAATGATATCAATGCATGAGTTAACGAGCTGAACGCCTGCCTAGGAGCAAGATCTCCAAACCACAGATCTGAACAGCAGGAGTCCTACAACTGGGGAGGAAAAACAGCACGCATCAGGGTAGGTCAGGGGCTGAGCTGCTGGAAAGGAGCTCTGCAGAGAAGGACCTGGGGGTCCTGGATGACCAACAGTTGGCCAATAGTTGGCCTTGAGGCAGCAGTGTGTCCTGGTGGCCAAGAGGACCACTGGGACTGGGGGTGCATTGCCCAGAGCGTGGCCAGCAGGTGAGGGAGGTGCTCCTCCCTTCTGCTCTGCACTGCGGAGGGCACAGCTGGAGAACTGTGCCCAGTGTGGGGCTGCCCAGTTCAGGGCAGACTGGGAACTGCTGGAGAGCCCAGTGGAGCGTGCAGAGATGGTGGAGGCCTGGAGCACCTCCTGATGGGGACAGGCTGAGAGTCCCGGCCGGGGCTGTGTGCATGGAGAGGAGAAGGCTGAGGGGGGATCTGATCAGTGCTGATCAGATCAATGCTTGCCCAGAACCAAGCTCTGTGTGAAAGGTGGACTGAAAGCAGGAGCCACCTGGAACTCCAAGATGAAGCTGCCGCACCTGTCCCTGGCTGAAAGATTCTGATGTCCCTGTGTGTGCCTCCTCCTGCCCAGTGACTCAATCACTGCTGCGCAGGGGACAGGGCAAGTTACCGCTCTGAAGGCGGAACATCCCCAGGGTCCCTGCAGAAATGACACCTAATGACCACCGGGCCGTCCATCCTGGTGGAGATTTCCTTTCCTTTCCCTTCATTTTGGAAAGAGCGCAGGGAGAGGGGGAGGCAGCCCAACAAGTTCTGCTCCTGCACCCAGTCGGGCTGCCCGAGCCCCCAGTGGTGACGTGCCGGGGTGGAAGCGGTGCGGCCGTCAGCCCATCCGCTCGCAGGCGCGTAGGCGCTGAGCTCAATCATGTTTCAATTGTCTGAGTAAGAGGACGTACGTCCAGGATGGAGAAAACTGAATGGCCATAAAGAGGATTGAAATTCTTCCGTCTTGGCAGAGTGTGTCACTTCTCTCCTCACTGCTGGACGACGTTTCTGCGCAGCAGGAAAATGGCTCTCAGAGGGGCCAGGCTCAACGCGCAGATGTTTGCTTTGGAAATCGCACATGCCTCCTTCAGACACAACAGGATGTCAATAGAACCATTAGCATTCAATTGTAACATACTGGGGAGGCAGCTTAAACGAAAAGGTGATGAAAATTTCCTGCAGCACAGGAGTTCCGGAGCACTTTTAGAGTGACAAAGATCCCAACCGGTGAGCCGACGGCCACCCGACACGGCCTGGGGGGAGCACAGCTTGGAACCGACCGCCTCGCACAGCGCCGTCTTTCCCTTGCACAAACAGCTCCTGTGGCAGAGCAGCTGGCCAGCCTGGCCCTAAAGCGTTCTGATGTGAAGAGGAACACCAGAGCTCGGCCACACTCGCACCCTGTCTGCCCTTGGGTTCTCTGTTTCACCCCGGGATGGAAATGCTGCTTCCCCCTCTCCTTCGCATTAGCTGGTATTTCGGTAGTGGCCATTTCGTGCAATTCCTTTTGCAAAGCAAAAATGCCATTTTGAAACCTCTGTGAAGCATGTATGTGAGCCACAGAATTAACTGGAGCTCACACGCAGAGCACATGGGCATTTTCTGGCCAAGCCAGGCTGAAGGCTTCATTTCTTGTTAGGTTAACAAATAAGACAGATTTTTCCATCAAAATCACCATGTGGTCCAGTGAATAATCCTGAAAC
Organism: Pavo muticus; assembly: GCA_016647715.1. NCBI lineage: Eukaryota > Metazoa > Chordata > Aves > Galliformes > Phasianidae > Pavo > Pavo muticus. The sequence goes on along the minus strand of JACDJE010000100.1, from coordinate 1,907,832 downwards.
CGCCTGGCTTAGCCCAAGAGGACATTTGGAAATAATTACCATCAATTTTGTTACTTATTCAAACTGAAAAACCTTGACGATGGCTTGCTCAAGTCCTTCCAAAACAACAACTGGGACAGCATTATAGGAAGACTGGAGCATGTTCTGGCCAACATAAACCTCCGGCTTTGTTTCTGCCTAACCAGGTGAAACGCTGTGGCCTGTGCTATGCAGGTCAGATCTAAGTTGACTTTGAAATCATCTGAGCTACGAATCAGAACCAGGGATGAAGCAGGTGATCTCAAAATACAAGAAAAACCCAAGTTCTTTTTAAGACCTGCACCGATTTAAATACCTACACTTGGACTCCACGATACAGAGACTCCACTGGGCTGAGCTGGCTGATTCATGCACTGCAAAACCATTCTGAATGAGGCCAAAAGCAACCAAAATTCAGGCTCTGTTGGTGTGCTGGGTGAAGCTCCCCTTGGGGCTGCTTGTATCTCTGCCATCAGGGGGACAGGCATTGCCATACGTTTCTAATGTGGGGTGCAGTACCAGTAGGATTAGGAGGTGCTAATTAAGAGCTAGGAAGGAGGCTGTGGGGTGTGAAGACGTAAGAGACCCAAAGAGATCAGGATCACACTCCTCCAGCCCGGGGAACAAAAGGAGAACAGCTCACTCTGGAAACTGGGACACAAACATGGCAAGACAAGCATGTGTGTGGGGAGCGTGGGGACGCCAATGGGTGGGCAGGGAGCCCACGGCCCGGCTGCGGGGCCGTAGGACCTCCAGGCACAGCTGGGCGTCAGGGTCAATCAGAACCAACCCTCCGAGCAGCTGGCCCTTTGCCCGGCTGTGTTAGAGAAAGCAGATGAGCGTAGTCTCTGCTTTAAGAACACGAGCTGAGGCAATGCTGACGCGTGGCTCCAGGCCAATTACCTGTGATTTTTCCACCGACGCCGTGTGTTTGTCGCACATGGGGCTGATCTCCATTCCCCTTTCCCTCTCTTTGTCTCCCTGCTGGAAGAACTCCTCCATGATTCTGTCCGTCCACTGCCGGTACAGCTCCAGGGACTTTGTGGGATTACTCAAGTCTGCACAATGTACCATGTTTCGGAGAACCTGCAATTACATTCATCAGAAAACTCATAAAATCCAACGGAAAAAGAGGACGGCTTCAAGCTGCATCTGCTTGCTCAATTCAGGACATTTAACCACGAGGCTCTTTGATTATGCAATTTGGGATAGGAATGTTAGCACCCTACCATCGCTGCGCACGGGACCTGCAGCTGCAGAGGTGCAGCGCGCTCTGCGTGCTCCAGATGTCTCAGAACTCACACCGGCTGCAGCAGCAGCAACACTGGTGACACCACAGAGGTTTGTTTTTGAATGCAGGTGCTTCCCGCCATTCAGAGGGTATTTTCAGGCTCTCATATGGTTAAATGCTGCTGCTGCAGTCAATGAGTAACATCCCTTCCACGCACACAGCCGGGTGCCTGACTAACCTCGGCCACGGGGACTCGGTGCAGGGAGCTGCTCTAACATCAGCAGAAGTGTGAGAGGGTTTTCCTGTTCTAAGCTGGCCAGCAAAGCGGGGAGACAGCAATGTACCTCATCCTGCACGTAAACCACATAACCCCTCCCAGAGCTGCTTTGTCATGTCTGTAAGGTGCGGATTAGACTCCGGAGAGGGCAGTGTGCATCATTAACTTCAACCCGGCGCAAGAGCTGCTTTAGCTATGGAGTTACAAACTGAGCTCCTGCCATTGTGCTATACTTCTTTGTTAGGATAAAGAAGGGGGAGAAAGCAGCAGGGAGATTCACAAGCACTCAAACTCTCAGCCGTATAGATCAACCTCAGAGGGATAAGTGTGCTTGCAGCTGCTTGCTCCAAGAGTTAAACAGGTAATCCCTTCCACCTAATAGACACGAGACCCCCCCCATACCCATCTGTTTGTGTGCAGAGCACACAAAATCAGGAGGCCTACAGCTCCTGCATGATGGCTGAAAACGTGGGTCAGCCTCTTTGCTATATCTAGACCATCTGGAAGCAACAGCAAGAACAGGAACGTGGTTTCTTTGGTACAGAACAAGACAGGCAAGGCGCTCCTGTCCTGCAGGAACTCTGTGCTGTACCTGTATCCTGTCCGTGTAGTTGTCCAGCAGGAGGACTCCTGAACTGGTCACCTTCTTAGTTTCCACCATCGTCTTCAGATCTGCCAGCAGGCTCATGTGCTTGGACATGTCTGTTGCCAATACCTTTATGGAAGAGAAAACACAACCTCAGTGAGGGCGGCCAGGTGTAGAAGCCGAATGCGAAGAGCAGCAGTGCGCCAGGGGCCCTACCATGTCAATCACCATCTTCCTGAGCGTCTGCCGCTGCTTCTTGGTCAGGTTCTGGAAGATGTCGCAGTGCTCCTCCTGCAGCAGTTTGAAGCCCACCGCCAGGTGGTGGTTCTCCAGGACGGACTCGTCGTTGTACATCAGCGCCAACTCAGAATCTGCCAAGGCAACACAAACGTGGGACTCAGTGCATGCAGAGTGGGGCTCCCACAGCGAGCACCGGGCGCTGCAATGCTACAAATGGAGAAGTTTCCTTTTTCTCTCTCACTTAGTCCAAGAGCATGTAGCTCTGAGCACACGTGCACAGAACACCAAGCCCTTTGCTTAGCCCTGGTGAGCCAAACAGCACCCAGCTGACTTAGTTACAGGCTTTGGAAGCACTGACAGCAGAAAACATGGGTCCTGCACACAGGCTTTCCAAAAAAGAACAATGCCCATCCTTTGGAACCAAAACACATGCTTAGCCTCTTGCAGAATACAACACCAACCACAACATTTAGCTCTACTGTTGTCAATAGCAACAGCATTACTAATCTTCTGTTAACGATGAAATTTGAAAGATTTATTATGCCTTATCAAGTGATGATCACAAGATTCAAGGCCACTTTGCAAATTGTGCTACAATAGCTCCCTTTGTTTTGGTAGGAATTCAACTTATACTGTCGCTCCATTTCAAAACGTGGAACTCGTTTGCTGTGCAGTGTTTTGAGAAAGCACCGTGGTCTGAAAGTCACAACTGGGCCCTTGCAGTAATGGAAAACGTACTCTGAGTTTGCAGATGGAACCGTGATTGTATTTGAAACAAAACTCACTTGTGTTAATCAGAAACTGGTTGGAGACACCAGGGTGATCCACGTCGTGAATGGCGGCTGCAAAAATGGCAGCGAGGATTTCCAAGTCGGTGAAGACAGCCTAGGGAGGAAATGGGGATCTGTGAGAGAAGCCATCGCCACTTCAGGATGCCCACGTACAGAAACAAACCCTCCCTGCTTTCTGAATTACTTTTAGGAGGACGAGGCTTGTATAAGTAAGGCATCTGCTCAGAAGAGAGGCTGACATGCAAGCACACACTTCTTAAGATGAAATAGAGATTACAGATAGAGCTGCAGCTGAAATACTGCCGGGCACAGAGCTCAGCTCAAAGCAGTACTCACATCCAGTGCAGGGGTGGAGAGGAGAACGTGGGTGGACTGGGCAACATCAGCAGCATGCAGGCTGTTGTGGTACGCCACATCCGAATGGTAGTGGTCTTCCAACGTCATCATGTACGTCACAAAGGTGTCTGACGAGATCTTGAATGTCTTCAGTAGATCTCGCTCCTGCATAAGAGATGTCAAAAGTATCTTAGAATCATAGAATCATAGAATCATAAAATCACAGAATGGCCTGGGCTGAAAAGGACCACAACGATCATCTCGTTTCAACCCCCTGCTATGTGCAGGGTCGCCAACCAGCAGACCAGGCTGCCCAGAGCCACATCCAGCCTGGCCTTGAATGCCTCCAGGATGGGGCATCCACAACCACCTGTACACAGGGCTGTCACAGTGCACCAGGTGGTGTAACAGAGAGCCACCAGGTTTTAAACCAGTGCTGTGGAAGGACAGAAAACCACGCACCTGAAATATGGCGTACATGATGCAGGTGAGCGGCCTGTTGTGGGAATACCTGGCAACGTTAAATATGTTCAGACCCCACTTATTCAGATCTTCCAGCTCCTTTGGAAAAGACAGAAAGAGAACAGTTAAAATGTTTCCCGAGGCGCGTCCACATCTATCCCTCCCATCAAAGCTTCTGTGTTTTCCTGTCTGCGGTAGTCAAGCCAGTTCATAAGCACCAGTAATTACTGCAGTACAGGAAAACAGGGCAGCTGCGAAGTGCTGATGTCAGAGCACCTGGACGAGGAGGCCACGTGCTCCGAGATCACACCAGTTCTCCATGAACCACATCAATCTGATGTACCTTGGCCAGATGGTCTTCCTTTTCTGTTTTCACACCGAACCGTGAGATGCTGGTATTATTTAAGCTTGAACTATGCATTAATTTTTTCACCCCGCTGATCTGGGTCATGAGCTGCTGCTTTTTCTTCTTCTCTCTGTCTTTCTGCGTGGGAGAAGGAATCTCCACATCATTCTGCTTGTCTGCAACAAACAGAGGTGAAAGAAATCAGCATCATTTGCAGGAACACCGTGTGAGCACCCAGTGCAGCCCCTCACATCAACCCTTACTTTGAGCATTAAAACAGAATCATAGCATCAGAGCATCGTTAAGGCCCCCAAATCCACCCCCAGCCCACCCCATGCCCACTGCCCACGTCCCTCAGTGCCACATCCCCACGGCTCTGAACACCCCCAGGGTTGTGACCCCCACCCCCGGGCAGCTATGCAGTGCTGAGCGCTCTTTGGAGCAGAGATTTCTCCTAACATCCAAGCCGACCCTCCCCTGGAACCTTGTGAATTCCAAGAAGAATCCTTTTGATGTATACAACATCCTTATGAGCAGTGCAGGGGAGAATCTGAGGAGCACAGACTAGGGAAAATCCTTACAGAAAGACAGAGCTACACTGTATGCTGCTATTCAGCGCTCGGCGCAAAGTAACACTTAGGAAAATAGGGTAATTATCCTTAAACCTTTAATTAGTGTTTCCATAATGCCTCAAGGTTAGCAGGTCATGTTCACAGCCCATCAAAGGGCACATGTGGATTTCTGTGCCCGAGGCACTGCTCTGCAGAGGCTGAGCTCCTGCCCATGCCCATGGCGGGGCCCGGCAACAAACCCAGCCTCTCACACCCTTGGCCAAGTGACAGCGGTGGGGCTGCCCCACTGTTGCCTTCCTCAGCTCATTTAATGAAGCCACGGGACTGAACAGAGATATGCCATCTGCTTTTAGCATCCTTAGCTATCCCCATTTCACAAACGCTGTTTGGATACACTTCCAAGGTCTCTTCCAACCCAAGCCATGCTATGATTCTATGATTTCTCCTTTTTGGTTTGACCTCTTCTACACTGTGCATTCCTTTCATTTTTAAGCCACATTTTATGGGAAAAATAAAAAAGCAAAGTCATACAGCACAACTTCCTAAAGGAGTTTTGAGATCCATTTGAAAGCTCTGATAGCTTCTCTCCAATGACCCCGCTAGCATGGCTGTACACGTGCTGTACGGGTGTGACATCAGGTCCAGCCTCAGGTTGCACTGGGATTTCTGCAGAAGTACTCTCAGAAGTGCCCTGCTGCTGGCAGTGAGGCTGCCCTGCTTTTCTTCCCTGTATTAATTCCTGCTCTGGATGTCACCATTAAGCTGAGTGATAGGAGAGGAGCAGTGAATTCCCACAAAGCAGCTCCAGACTCTTACATGGATTATTCATGATGTGATGCGCCCTAAATGCACGCGGCAGTTCCAGTTGCAACTGGCTACTGAAATCACTTTAAAATCCCTTAATGGAAATAATGGTGTGTCAGAGAGGGAAGGCGTGCTGGGCCACGACGACCGTGGGGCGTGAGCTCCCTGAGCACGTGGGCACAGCGTTCAGGCCAATGGAACTGGGTACTTGGTGGGGGGTGCCCAGCATCAAGCTGCTGCTTAAGAGCAACCGAGCACCTATCTGGGAGCTGTTTGAAACTACAGTAAACTGTATTTTTTATAAAAGACAGGCTTTGTAAACACAGTGCAAGTAAACACTTCTCAGAACACTTAAATGTTTAATTCATTTGTGTCGGTCGTCCTGGAAGCTCCCACAAAAGGAATGTCATGCAAAACGCTGTGCGTATCTGTGAGGCTGGGCTCAGATTTCCAGTGCAAAATGAGCACGTAAGCACGGAGTAATAGAACTCCTGGGCTGACCTTGCCCTTGTCCGAGCCCCTGGAGGGGGAGATGCAGTTTTATGGGGCAGAAGGTGCAAAGACGAGTGCGTGCAGCTGGGCTCGGGTGGCTTTGTCCTTCATGTAAGGTCAACACAAAAAGCAAACATCGCACAGCGCGGCCGACAGCAGCTCGGTTCAGCCCGACCAGAGAGATCTTCCCGTTTGGAAAGGGAATCCCCCTGTGCAGAGCGCCAGGCAAGCGCTGCATCCTCCTCCTCCCCATCTCCGTTTGGAAAGCAGAAAATCAAAGCCTTTCAGTAACGCTGCGTGCTGAGACGTGGCTGTGAAAGGAGGCAGAGGCAGGGGCTGCCCCAGGGGCCACGGCCCAGGCATTGCTTACCCAGGAAGGTGTTGGAGATGTACTCGGACACCTGGTTGCCGGAGCGGCTCATCTCGGAGAGGTGCGTCAGCTCGCGGTTCAGCATCCTCTTGAACTGGAGGGAGGGAGAAACACACACATAGACATGGAATTTTTCTGAATGCTTTCACACGGCTTCAACTCTACAGCAAGCAAACGGACAAGCAAGAGGCGAAAAATAAAATTACACAGAGATATGAAACAGAATCAGAGCCATTCAGCTTCACCGAGATACCCCGCAGCACCAGCGCGGCTACGTACTTCTGCTCAGCATGCAGAAACTGCAACACGAATTTCCTCCACAGACAGACATTATTTTCACTCCCATAAACAAGATGCCTCAGGTAACCTCTCCATGAGACCCCAGTCCGGTACTGGATTCTATTTCCACCTCCTTTTGTTCTCAGCTCTATTACATAAGTTTGCTCCATTCTGAGACGTGGCTGCATGTGTTCCAAAGAGAAAAGCAAAGATGCCACAAATCTCAGGTCTGCCTGCATCACTGCAGCGAGACGCAGCGTTTGCCCAGCTGTGCCCATATGCTGCTCTCCATTTGCTAATTGCATGCTTTGGTCGCAGCATCATTTTACTCTGCAGAAGTGAATTCCCAAAGGGGAGAAGCAACTCGCATCCACGTACGCTGCATGCACCGCAAACACACACCGCGCGGGAATAACCATTCAAACAGCCCCATTCCCTCCCAGGGGCTTTACCTGCAGAATGCAGCACACAGACAGGCACTGAGGACCCGGCAGGATCCAACCCACCTTAATGTAACCCCAAGACACGGACAACAAAGCGTTGGCTTCAGGCATTTTGGAACGCCCCGCGCCGCAGCCCTCGCTCAGGTCCTTATGGAGACGTCACCTGCGAGATGGGAGTGCTGGCAGCCGGCAGCAGCCAGTGGGCACTGAGCCCCCGCAGCCCCCAGCGCCCGGAAGGCGGTGAACGCCGCACGCCGACGGAGCCCAGCCCGGCACCGCATCCCTGCAGCGTGGGTGGGTTCTCTTTGCAGAGAATCCCGACCGCGGGGCTGCTCGGGGAGGCGGCGGTGAATCCCGGTGCGTGCGGCAAGGCCATGTGCCGCGGTGGGAGATCGCCGATGGGGGTGGGTGGGTGGATGGGTGGCCCTGGGGGGGCGAAGGGGGGCCCTGAGCAGCCCACGGCCCCACGGTGCGGCCCCACAGCCATCTTTGGGAGGAGGGTAAGATGGAGGAAGCGGTGTGTGCTCAAGCGAGGCGCAGCACGCAGCCCTCCCCTCTCCTCTCCTCTCCTCTCCTCTCCGTTCCGCTTTTTGTGCTTCTTTTTTCCCCCTATCTTCATTGCAGAGGGTTGCCAGGCAAGTGTTCGGAGGGGATTTTCAAAGCGTTGATACCATGCACGTGATTGCTGTTTTTTCCCTGCGTGGTGAAGATGCAAAATGCAGCAGTGCAGCAAAATGCGCCTTTACAAACTGGGCGCACTTCTCAGTGTGGAAACACAGACTAGAGATAACCCGGTACCTGCAATTACACTGTGCAACCACAATGCAAGGTTTTAATAAATCCTCTCACTACTTCCCAACCCAAATCCTGTGATTTACCATTACGCTGCTATGATAAATCCAACCTGGGCACTGCATTGCAGCCCCGCTGCTGCTGCATGACACTGATCCCAGCACGGCATCCCCGATGGCAGAAACGTCACTGCCTGTCATGGAGCTGCAGGAAGGACCTTCCTCACTTTCTGCCCTGAGCCACAGCAGCTTGGGGTGATTCTGGCCAGCACCTGTGCTGCCTTCTTATCTGAAAAAAACAGTTCTTGCATTCTGAGCTGTGCTTTCCTCGTTAAATACAGCCGCTCAGTGCAGCTCGGCCAGCGCTCAGGTTTGCATCCTATGGTACCTCAGCACCATCTGGATGGGACTCCTGCATTGCACATGCTTTCCTTGGCAGTAACGATAAATAGATCAAGCTGTGCTGGGGTGACACAGCCCTGACCCCAAGCTTCCATCTCTTGTTGACCGAGTTCTATCATCTTCTCCATAACTCTGTGATGGAGTCAGGGAGGTCCTCCTCCTGCCCCTCCAGTGCATGAGGACAGCGATGAGCAGCCGAGGCCACCTCCCATTTGCTGCCCACATTTAGACCCAGGGTGGGCAAAACTCACAAAAACGGGGTGGGCTGGTGCTGCTGGGACATGGGGAGACCCAATCCTGCTGCTCCCCCAGTGAAACATTGCTGGGGTCACGTGCCCACACCGATGTGCCCACACCGATGGCAAGCATGTGCTGAAGGACTCACAGAACCACACAGCCATAGAATGGTGGGGTTGGAAGGGACCTCCATGCCCACCCAGTTCCACCCCCGCCATGGGCTGGGTGCCCCCACCAGCTCAGGCTGCCCAGCAAAGTTGCACCAGTTGGGCTTTCCATGCAATCACCTTTGTGCTTTGCAGGGCTTGGTGCAATCTGCCATCTGAGAGATAAGGGCACATAAAAGCGGGATTTACTTAAAGACATGAAAAACTGCATGCACAGATTGATGTCATGCACAAACCTCCACACCAATTCCTTGTTAAAACAATCTGACTGCAAAGGAAGAGCGGGTTGTCTGCACTGAGGGGTGCCAACTGCTCTGCCACAGAGCAAGCAGCAGCCTCGCTTCTTTGGGAGCGAATCTAGCATGCTTGGAGAGCTTGGGCACGGCTGCAGAACACGCTCCAGCATGCACCTGCACAGGGAGGGGATGTGCAGTTGGTGCAGGGCCCGGGGCTCCCTTCCATTTAGGGACGTGGTCGGTGGGCATGGTGGGGATGGGTTGGCGGTTGGACCTGGTGATCTTAGAGGTCCTTTCCAACCTTAGTGATTCTGTGATTCCATGATTCCCTCTGTCCCAGCTCTGACCACACGCACAATACTTGCACCGTTAAGTGGAACAACCCCAACCCAGTGGGCACCGCACACCCATGGGCACGCCTGTCCCTGTGCTGGGTGACAGAGGTGGAGCCAGCTGCAGGGTTGTGTGAGAAAACGCCATCCTCCTGCAGGCAGTTTTCCTGCTCCACATGCTCTGAAGTAACAGCAGGAGCCATTTGAACCAAATTAGGCCTCCAGAAATTGGATCATCCTTTGATTATAGCAGCGACCATTCTTCACGAGCTGTCTCCAGCTTCCCACTGCTGTGCGTGGGGAAACGTCCCCGGTGATGGCTCCAGAAAGTCGGGCAGAGTCCCACAAATGCACACCCAGTCTGAGCCTCACCGTGCAGCCCCAGCAGCAGCCCTGCTGTTACTTGTGGCCCCGTGTCCCTCAGAGCACAGCACAGCAGCGCTCCCGGTGCTGCACAGCCAGGACAAGGCAGGAGGACGTGCCCGCTGCTGATGTCAGCCCTTTGAAGTCAGCGTGTGCCAGCTGAGGCTCCCCGAGGCCAGGAGCCCTCATTTAAAGACTGTAAGAGAGTTGCAGCCATTTGCAGGAGGGTAAATGCAAGATAAAAGCACTGTGAAGGTGCTGCGGGGCTCCAGCCCGGAGCGGCTCGGGGAGCGGGTCCCACCCCACACTTTGATGGAGGAATCTCACTGCACATCTCCAGCGAGTCCAAATGTTTACAAACCCTGCTCCCGGCGACCCACCCGTCTGACGCAAACCTCGCATCCCCCGCGCTTGGAAATCCCTCCGACAAAAGGAGCTGTGCCATGAGGGCAGTGGAAGCCTTTGATTTCCACGCAGACACAGCCAGGCTCAGCCCCTGTCCATCTGCTCGGCCCCAGTGCTGCAGGGCACAGCTGAGACCCCGCGCCAGCAGCGCTGCCATGTGCTGGTGTGCCTGCAGACAAGTGAAGTGGTTGCAGCCAACAGTCAGCCATTAGAAGGATCAACTGCTTTCGCAACTCTTTCTAGCTCTCGTTTCCTAAAACAATATAGCTTTTAATGCGCTAGAAACTATTTTTAATGAGATACAAAGTGCTGTTTGCTTTTTGTTTTCGGTTGTTTTCTTTTTTATTTTCCCTTCAGCTTATTTTTTCAAACCCAAAAGTAAACACACGGTTATGAAATCTCCCACTTCACATCAAAGGGGAGCTGATTTATAGAGGCGTTCAAAGGGAGACTTTAAAGGAGCGACGTCACGACCGACTTGTTGGCTTTGTGCTATTAGGATAATTTAAAAATCCGCAGCCTAAATGTTGATAAATAAATAGCACGTTGCCATAAATCAGCATGCGGCTGCTCATGAAAGCAACACCACCTATCTGATGCAGACAGCGCAACATTTGGGTTTGCCATGCGGAGCTCAGCATTTGCCTGCGAGCAGCGGACCCCCCCGGGGGCACACGCCTATGTAATGCGGCGCTTAGGAGGGGATGGGAGGGAACCTGAGCACCAGTGCTACCACTGGGACCTTTCCAGCTCACTTCCAGAGAAATGAGACTTGAGATATGCAGATTGAATAGGAAAAGCTCCCTGCAGGACCCTGCGCCGAGTGCTGCGAGCTAACCCTGCTGGAGCCAATGCTGAACCTCCGGCCATAAGGGCACGTGGGGGGACTGGGGAGCCAGGAACCCCCTCAGCCTGCAGTCAGGCCTTGGTCAGGTCTAACCAAGTGTCTCAGCACTCTGGGGCTCCCCGTGCTGTCCTGCTTGGCAGCGGTCAGCCCCTGCTTGGGACCAACATTTGTTCTGACTGACACAACGTATGGCAGATGGTAGATGGCCACTGCGGTGTGCCCTGGGCTGCAGCACTGAGGCTGGACCCAATCTGCAGCTCCTCTGGAACCCCAGGGTGGTTTCTGCTTCATCAAACAGAGCTGTGGGTGTCCCCCCTCCTGGCGGCGCCCAAGGCTGTGGGTGGGCACTGGGCAGCCTGAGCTGGTGGGGGCACCCGGCCCAGGGGTGGGGTGGGGGGCTTCAGAGTCCCTTCCGACCCAGCCGTTCTGGGATTCCACGGTTCTGTGATCCTTAAGGTCCTTCAAAACCAACCATCTGGGATTCTGGGATCCTATGAAGTGCTCTCTTACTTCTTAACATGTCTCCTTAAGCCAACGAAGATACGCAGCTATACCCGGAGTCTACACGTTACATGACTGCGTTCTGTGTTCATGTCCTCCCCAGAAAGGCCCCCAAAAGGCACCTGAATCCCTTCTCCCAAGCCCAGCACCGCCGGCCCCACATTGCCTAGCCCAGCACCACGGCTTCAGCCCTGCTCTGCCTTTCCCCTCCACCTACCAAGAGGACAGCCGATAAAACCAGGAACGAGCAAAGCCACTTCTGCAAAATCGTTCTTACCAGCTGGAACGAATGTTTGTCGTGCGGTGACTGCGAAAGAAAATTGAGGAAGAGCTGAGGAGCGGCAGCCCGAGCTGAGGGCCAGGGGCGAGGAAGCACCAGCAAAATTAAAAGCTGCAGCAGCTTGTTTGTTGACACAAACTTGATTAAAGAAAGCGCAGATGCAGCTGACAACATCTGCGGCCGTGGGAGCAGATAGCACTCCAGCAGCATGCAGATCTCCGACCAGAATCTTCTGTCAGTCCCACCCATGCAAACCACACGGATGAAGCCTCGAGTGCCAGAGGAAGCCGAGCAGCTTCGTAAGAGCAGCCCACAAAGCAGGGGAGCTCCCGGCTCCGTCAGCCATGCGGGCAGTGGTGGGCCGGCGCTGCGTCCCACGTGGCACCGCAGGGCTGCGGGGTCTGCAGGGACCTCATGGCCGTAGGGGACAGCCTGCAGCAAGGGGACAACGAGTGCCTGCAGCCCGTCCCCAGCCTTAGCAGCACTGGGAGGGAAGGGCCTTTATCACTGAATGAGAGAGCAACGCAATTAAAACCGAGATTTCGTTAATCGTACGAAGCAGCAATTTACATTTAATTTAAGTTTGAGCCGGGCTCTGCAGTCATCACTTAGGCAAATCCAGCTGGGGTTTTACCTGAGTAGGAGAACAGGCTTTGGAAAATTCAAATCACTTTGTGCCCCGAGATGACTTTTCAGGGATGCTCACAGCAGTGCGGAGCGCCGGCAGCTTCCGACAGACCTGGACAGGAGCTCTGTGCCACCACGTGGGGCCTCGCCCTGCAGCACGGCGTCCCTCCACACAGTGGTGCCCACATGGAGATGAGCCCAACGCAAGCATCGGAACCACACTGAATGCACTCATTAATGGAAATGCCTTCAGATGAAAACTCCTTCTCACACAGAGACAGGCCTATGGCTTGCAGTGATTTTTACGCCGCGCTTGCCCAGCTGTGCTCCAACAGCAGCAAGGTGAGGCACCCCTCACTTGTTTGCTTTAAACACGGAGCGAGGGCTTTCAGCAGGGAAATCTCTGCCTCTGGGAGCTCTGACAGATGAGCTCTCAGACCAGCGCATCTCCACAGCGTGTTCTGGCTTTGGTAACACGACTTCTTCCAATTAAGTTTCACTTAGAGGAGATTTCCCGCTCGCCAGGACGCTCCCTGCAAGCAGTGGTTCTGCACCTGGGTGAAAAATGAGGAGTGTGGGGTTGGGCAGCGACAATAGCATAAAATCACAGAATCTGCAAGGTTGGAAAAGACCTCTAGGATCACCCAACCCAACCCACCCCACCTGCCCACTGCCCACGTCCCTACAGATGATGGACTGGATGACCCCAAATGGTCTCTTCCAACCTCATCCATTCTGCATTCTGTGAAGCGGTCCGCAGCACCGGGGCTGGGATGAGGGCTGCTCTGGGATGAAATCCCACTTGTGCCCCTCGGCAGCCCACCCACACCAAGCAATGTCCCTCTGGTACCTCCGTTCTCCTCGACTCGCTTCCTGAGGTCACCGCTGCGAACTGTTAGTCACCTCCCGCCTGCCCTCACATCGTGATTCATGTTGAACCTGCCTTGGAGCTATTATTTATTTAAGCCCCACCCTAATGTGTTATAATGTAGAAGTCTGAGAATGCAAAACTTTAACAGCCAAATACAAGCAGAAAATGCTACGGGATGAGCTAGGAAGCTCTGGGCACTGCCATGTCCTGACAGATGGTAGAACTTGGAAAGGTGGACTGGAGCAAAATTCAGCTCTCAAATATATATGTATGTATTTTTAATATGTACATATGTTTTTGGATCATTTTAACCAAGGTATCTGGAAATGGACAGCCCTCAAGGCAAGACCAAAGTAGCAGATTGCCAAATAAGCCTATGCATGGCTCACTGTTGTGACATATTTCATATAATCAGAGCGATTTATTGCAGAGACCAAAGAGAAAGGGGGGAGGATGAGGATGGGCAGAGGGAGCTAACCTGCAAGCCCAGGCATGGAAGTGATGGGAGCTGCTGCAGTGTGGGGCAGAGCCAGCTCCCCAGCCCCCAGCACACCAAGCTCCAGGGGCTCACTGCACTGAGCAGGTTCCTCCTCTTCCTTCACCAAAACCTCACGTTTACTGCTCTCAGCTGCTCCCATTCATAAAAACAGGCCCCACGCTCCACGCAAGAGACAGTGCCTGGTCCTCTCTAAGGCCTCCAGCACCCATAAACACCACCCAGTAAAGGAAAGACGGAGCGGATGCTGCAAAGCTCAGCTCCCACTGCAGCTATCACAGACCCACAGCACTGCAGAACGAGAGCCAATGGGGCCGGCAGCGCAGTGCCAGGATGCTGCCCGCTGTCCCACTGGGCGCTGCCAGCCCTGCACAGGCAGCGGTGTTTCCGCAACGCGCGTCCCCAGGCGAGGGGAATACCGGCCCGGAACCGCACGCGGGGCCGGGTGATTCATCCCAGCTTGTAAAAACAGGAGACGTGGAAGTCTCTTTGTCTCGCTGGCTGCTGCGCAAGCCGACAAACTCCTCTTTGTGAGACGCTCGGCTGCTTGAAAGGATATTAAACAAAGGAAGTTACAGCAAAGAGACCCGAAGACTAAACAGCTTGGCACCTCTGCAGGGAAACATCACGTATGAAGGGGACGTGCCTTGGGGCTGAGACCCGCAGGACTGCGGCGCACGGAGCAGAGGCTGTGCCACACGGCACATACGCTGCTGGCAGCGGCCCCAAGGGGCTCTGCTGGGGTTACACCGGCTGCTTATCCACCACTGCCTCCAACAGCAAAGCGCGGCCTTTGCTCTCCTCTGCCCTTTGAAACACAGGCAGAATGCAGCGGGCTGTGTTTATCTTAGTGGCTTCTGGCTGACGTGAGACAGCGGGAGCATGCGGGGCCGTCCCGCTCTGTCCCAGTCCTGGGTCGGGCTGTTGCACAGGGCCTGCCCTGCCAGCCAGCACTGCTGAGCTGAAAGGAGACTTGGAGACTCGGTCGATTCTCTCAGCATTGTGCAGCTGTGCAGGGAAGGGTCCCCCTGAGAAACACAGCATGTCCAAGTTGGAAGGGATCCATAAGGATCATTGAGTCCAACTGGAAAGGGGTTCCCAAAGCGGTGAGAGCACGAGGAAGGCACCTGGTGACAACACCTCTGACTACTCAAAACCAGAACATTCCCACAGGCTACAAATCAGGCAATGTGCCCATCCAGTCACTGCAAACAGCTCCCAGGAAGCCTGGTGTGCCTTCAGGACGAGGCAGCTGCTCTTAGATGCAGATCCATCCATGCCATATGTGCTGCAGGTACATGCTATACGATATTGAGGCCCCATAATGACCCAGCAGCTGCCAGGCCCAGTGCTGCAGCTGGGAAGTTCTTCCCCTTGTTGTTACACAGGGGTGGAAGCACTGGGCATTGAGCCCCTGGATGGAAGTGGGGCTGGGGGAGCAGACAGTGCAGCATCAGGGGGTGGGTGCTGAGAGAGAAACCCCCTCTGCCAGGATGGCTCCAGGTCCTTCTGGGACTGCACTGCCCGAGCTGGGAGCTGAGCAGGGGGATAAACACAGGAAATAAATATAAATATATTTTATATGTATATATATATAGTAATATGAATCCATGTGCTCTGCTTCCACAGCAGCACCGTGCCCCACGGAGCTCTAAAGGCAGTTTTGTTTTGCTGCAGTGCCGTGCCCTGCTGGCAGCTGAGGGCTGCCTGATGCCGGGAGAGGAAATTCCCTTCGTGTTGGCTGCGTTCCCCCCAGCCCGGTGCTTTTCCAGGTAGTTTTTCCTCTGATGTAGAAAGCTCAGTGTGCCAACCACTGGGAAACAGAATGGCAGGCAGGGTGTGGGGCCGTCCCGCAGCCCCTATGGCCCCAGTGGGCAGCGGAGCTGCCGGGGACGCACGCAGCCAACAGAGCTCCGGCTTTGCCCACGTCTGCCCAATTCCCACTCACAGCGCAGGGTCCCACCGACGTCCCTCGGCCCCCGTGGGTCGGAGCAATGGGTCGGTCGCTCCCGGCACCATTAGCCGCACGCTTCCTCGCTTCTCCCGCTGTTAACTCACATCCTAAAAAGCACACGCACGCGCTCTAAGCGCTGCCTTCCGAAACCCATCAGCACGCAGCCGGGATGCGTCCTGCCCGGTGCTTCCCCCCGGCAATTCCTTCTGGGTGCAGCGCTTCTGAGAATCGCCCTGCGAACACGTCCACGGAGGTCCTCCCTCTCCGCCCGCTGTTGTTGCAACTCTGGGTTTTCTAAACTACGTCTGTCAGGAAGGAGACAGGAAATTCGAGTCACACTTGCAACAGCTGTGCCGTGCCTACTATCGCGCTCGGTGACGTCGCGGGGCCGGCGTGGCTCGGGGCCAGGGCCCGGCGGCGCGGAGGTCAGCAGATCGGTCGCTGTTTGTGCCGCGCTGCGCCGGCCGCACGCTGCGCCTCCTCGCTTTCTTCCTATCTCGGCTGTTTCTCTTTCCGTTTTTCTTTCATACCGCGGAGCCCGAGCATCCTGTTTTCAAAACATTCGGGCTGTTTTGCTGCTTGCCGGCGACAAATGGAAATGCCTTCAGCCGTCATTTGGAGAAGAACCCTAATAGGGCTTTTTTCAATGGGTTCGCCCGAAGAGGTGACCCCAGCTGGGAGCCCCAAAGCCAACACACAGCTGTGCCCATTGCCCGCGGGGGGAGCAGAGCATCAGGGTTCTCTTTTGCAGACAACAGTCCTGGCTTGAGCAAAGAGCGGGGGCATTTGGGGAACTTTATTACGGAAGAATAAAGTTTTGGGAACGGTTTTGCTCGGCCCACGTGGACAGATCACAACTTTTAATTACTCCAATCGCCACCCAGAGCCTTTCGCCTTCACCAAGGCAGAGGTGGCACTCGGCAAAGATGAAATGTCTCCAAGAGAAGGGCACCGACACCCCCGCTGGGACACAGCCTCGGGCACAGCTCGCCCCTCAGCCCAGCCCCTCCCACAGCCTCCAGCCCGGTTTCACTCGCACCAACTCCAAAAAAACCCCATATTCCTCACTCGAAAGCCCCATCCATAAAACTTTTATTGCTTCCTTCGCCCCTGCACGTCGCAGCGATCGTGACCAGCGGAGGAAGCTGAAGCAACACGGGATTCGTTTGCTCAACTTTTCCATAAAATCAGTTTATGATTCAGCGTATCTGCTTTCATTAATTTCCAATTAGGAAAAAAAAAAAGAGAACAACGCCGCGGCTGTGCGATGCCGCTCCGGACTGGATCCAGCCACGGCCGCGGGCTGCCGGCGTGGGTGCAGCAGCACAGCTGGAGCGATGCCGGTGGGGCTGCGCCCCGCTGCGGGGGCTGCACGGCTCCGGGAACCGGGGATCCCTTCGGGGCACTCCCGGAACGCCGCTGCAGCGCTCTGCCCCGCGGGGCCGGGGGTACGGCTCGGGTGCGGGCAGGGGAGGCAGGGAACGCAAAGGCATTGCCAGCGGGGACTTCAGAAAGCCCAGCGCAGAACTCGCGCTGCGTTCCCCTTCCCCGGCGCTGCCCGCAGAGCTGTAGCGGAGCGCTTCCCCCACCCGTCTCCCTCCGCTCTCCGGCCCCGGACTCGAGCACCGCGCGCGGAGCGGAGCGCCCTTCTCGCTATCGGCTGAGTGACGGGATGGGGCAGCGAGCAGACGCACATCAAAACGGCATTAAACCCTTCCCGAAGGACAAACCGAGCCACGCAACCGCGCACGGCTTAACGCCGTTACGGACACACAGCAACACCCGGGGCCATTTACTCCCGCGGTGAGGACGGCTTCCAAGCAGCCCCGTCCCGCCGCTCACCTTGTTGGAGGCCATCTCGCTGACGGAGCGGTACGTCTGGATGGTCTCCAGCTGGTCCAGGCACCAGTCGAGCTCCTCCAGCGTCTCCATGGCCAGCTTCTGGTAGGGCTCCTCTGCGAACAGGCACACGGACATGTAGTCGGGCTGTCGCGGCGGCAGGCTCTCCATGCCGGGGCCGCCCGAGCCGCCCGCCGCGCTGCCGGAGGTGCCGCTCCGCTCCCTCATCATGCGGCTGCTGCGCTCCGCCGC